>VNKF01001710.1:0-15753 GCA_008044355.1 Drosophila lacteicornis | reverse complement strand
AAGTATAAGTTCAATTTGGATCTGAATAATATAAAGGAATGCTTTGTGTGTTTTTACTTCAACAATCTTAGTGAATTCATAAATCTAAGATGGTTGAAATATAAATACTCAAAGTGTTCCTTGAATTGAATCAGTGACTCATGTAAGAATATAGATTTTTAACGTGAGAAAACGAGGTCCAAACAGGAGCCAGATCAAACTCCTGTTCTTGTTTTCGAATATACTAAGGTTATGTAGAATCCAAATAATTTAAATATAACATTTTTGGAAATCTACTTCGATTTAACCATAGATTCAATTCAGAATAGATTGAATTCAGATATTTTCTAATATCTCTTAACCCTCAGATATTTGTCCATTACCAATTTTCCTATAATTAGACTCCCTACACCCCTACGTAATTAAGAATTTTATTTTTATTTCAACCATCTGAGATTTATCCAGTTACTAAGTTGCTTTTATTGTCTTCCTACCCCCCCTTAAGTAATCAATGGTTCAATTAAGAATCTACATTGCTAAAGTGAAATGTTTAATTAAATCATGAAAAACCCTTTTATTTATCCCGAATACATAATGAGCTTATTTTAAAGTATATACTTCGGTACTTCCATTGATCTCTTTATAAGGCCCACACACAAGGAGGTGCCTTTTATGGCAAACCCTTGTTGCACAGTGTAATGTTTGTTGTTTTTGAGTTGCAACATCGAAGAGCCAAAGACTTGGTCGGCGTTGTTGTTGTTGTAGTTGGTGTTGGCGTTGCCAAAGTTTGCCACAAGTGTTATATAAACTCATTTTTTAGATGCCACGCCATTCTCACAGCGTCTGCTGCTGCTGCTGCTTTGAAGCACCTGCAACCAGTGGCCGCCGTTGTGGTTTCTGCCAGTGGCTTCAGTTGGTGGCAGGAGGCAGGGGGCAGGGGGCAGAGGTGGTGGCGGTGGAGTGGCTCCACATTAAACAGCTGCTGACATTGGCCGACGGCGGTGGAGTTCCCACACCCACCGTCGCCGTCACCTCCGCAGCCACCGCCTTCGCCCACAGTGGGGACCATAATTATTCGCCCCCTCTCACTTTTCGTATCCGTATCTGCTAGGTGCAGCACTATGTTTATCTGCAAGATATCATGCGCCATCACCAGCCCAAGGCCCTTGTGGCCTCGAGTCAAGGCAAGGGTGCGGCCAGCTCGCCCAAGAAGTCGTCCACACCCGTCGCCGAAGACGAGCAGGAACAGGAGCAGGAGGCGGAGCAGCGCTACACGGTGTCCATCCAGCCGCAGCCTCAGCTCCAGCAGCAGCATCACCAGCCCCGGCCACGCCAGTACCAGGGAGTGGGCCCGTACCAGTTGCCATTGCCATTGCCCGCTCCCCAACATCAGTCGGGGAATCCCCAACTGCAGCAGCACCAGCAGCAACCCCAGCAGGTGAGGCTCAAGCTAAAATATTCATCCGGAGATGAAATCTACAAGGTTCCAATTACAGCCCTATCAGGTTATTCCCGAGGAGCAGTTCCTGAAACTCCTGGAGGAGGAGCTGCAGGCCAGAGCCTATCATGAGCAACTGCGTCAGCAGCAACAGCATCAGCAACAGCAGCAGCATCACCATCAGCAGCAGCACGTGCAGCCTCAACCCAAGCCCCTGCCCATTCATAGTACAGCTGCCACCCACAAGGTCCTGCAGCAGGCGGACCCTGCGCTGGGATTGGGTGGCTATCGGGAGCGCCTGGTGGCCGAACAGGAGCTGGTGTCGCCCACTTACTCTCACCCCAGAGGGGGGCCCAAGTACCTGCCGCTGCCGCAGTCGCAGCAGATTCAGGAGGACGATGAGCCCCAGCAACAGCAGCCACAGCGCGTGCAGCTGCACAAGCCAGTGCCGCATCCGGGCCAGCAACAGTACCACGGCCTGCCACCACAGATCGCCTATTACCAGCCTCAGATCAGCTACAAGACCCTGCCCAATCATCCGCTGGCCAAGTCCTCGCTGGAGAGCGAGATCGAGAAATTGCTGGCCGCCAACAAGCCGGGACCGGGCCTGGCCTACGTGGACAGCAGCAACGAGCAGGTATCCATTCGCCAGCCTCCTCCCCAGCACCCACCGCCGCCCACCTCGCATCCGGCCTTGAGGCAGCCCAAGGCCTACTTGGCCAGCACCCCGAACTCCCTGCTGGACGCGAACAACCAGCCGTTCGTGCCGTCCCTCTTCAAGTTCAGCGGCTTCCAGCAGCCGACTCCCATCTATCCCACGTCCGAGCCCAAGCGACTGGGACCCGTGGTCTATCCCTCACAGCAGCAGGCCAATCAGCCGCAGCCATCGCAGTATTACTACCAGGAGGCAGCGCCCACGGCTGCTCCCAAGCCGAGTCCCATTCCCAAGCAGTACCACCGGTCCAAGCACTACAAGTTGCCCTCGCCCACGAAGGCCCTCCTCTACGCCGACTACGAGCGTCCGGGACCGTCTCCGCCGCCGCCATCCAACTTCTATCCAAGTCCCCCGGATCCGTTGAAGCATACCCAGAGAAATCTGGCGGTCACACCCACTTCCCTGCCGCTCCACGCTGAGTATCCCTCGCCGTCGCCTTCACAGTCTAGCATTTATGTGTCCCAGGGAACGGGTATTGCCACGCCGTCCCGACCCACGCCCACAACGGCTCCGGTGCAGAAGCTGCGAACCCTGGACGAGGTCAAGCAGCTGAATCTGCCGCCTCCCAACGGTAAGCCCCTGACCCAGGCGGAGTTCCAGGCTCTCGTGGATGCTGGCTATCCGGTGAAGGCAGTGCCCGTGCCCGTTCCCGTCCCATATGAGCAGTACGTGAAGGATCATCCGGAGTACCGCAATCATCCGCCAGTCGACTATGCCCACATCATGCGCTTGGCCACCCGCCAATTGTCCGCCCATCAGCAGCACAGATCGCTGGCCGCTCCCTCGGAGCCGTCGGTCAAGATTCTGTCCACCCCCTCCGCCGGAGAGCTGCAGCAGCACCACACCACGGCCACGGGCATTGGCGGCGGCAGTGTCACATATCTGCAGCCGATCGAGGGTCAGTCGCATCCTCATCACGCCCATGCCCATGCCCACATCCATGCGTTGCAGAAGAGGAGACCGCGCGACGAGCAGGACACCGCTGTGGCGGGCAGCGAGCCCAAGGCGGCGGCCCCGGAGGCGCAGGAGCAGACCGCGAAGGAGAAGGTGCAGTGAGTGAGAGAGACCACGTCCTGTTTTAGTTAAAATGTCCTTGCCTAGTTTCTAAGTATTGTAAAAATGTTTCAGCACTTGCGCATAATGTTAAATTATAAACCAACAAAATAAAAATATGAAAAACTAACAATAAAGGGGGAGAGTTACTAAGCATCCTTCGGAAGATTGATACTAGTTCTTCTTTTGGAGTTACATTTAAAGATAATGAAAGGGAAAGTCTAAAGAGATAATTCTGCAATTTTCAAAAATTTAATGTAGGTGATTCCAGTGCAACATCTACATTCTTGGGCGACATGTGAATGGGCATATCCGGCTTTGTTTACATTTGAATTGGGACGGTCGTTTTAAGCTGTCTTTTGCAACGCTTGGACGACGTCGTGTCCTTTTCAAATTTATCCGACTCATTCAAGGACTTAATAATATCCTTGACTGGAGCTTTTAAATCTTGAATATCGAAGAAAAATCTGATGTTTTTCTGATTGCGACCGCAAAGCTAAAATATTTTCCTGACGGTGGCGACAACGAAATGCTGCGCTGGATCTAGTATTCATTCAGTTCTATGTACAAAATATTAATAATTTCAAAAACAATAAGAAATTAGAGAAGGGTTAAAAGGTTTAGGGACGGACCTAAAAAATATAAATAAAACGGCAGATAAGTATTAAAACCATAATATTATTTTACATTTTACTCATAACTTTGCAATTGTTTATGTGCATTATACACAGCAATAAGTTACTGGTAAATTTTAAGCTTAGAATGCCAAATCTATAACTTTTCCACATTATTGCTTAAGAATCAACATTTTTCGGTATGTATTTTTCTCTTTAGGATGTTTCCCTTATGGGGACCCCGTGTAAAAGAATAGACCATTCCCGAGAATGTAGCAGTGGAACAAGGCTATAAAACAGCGCTGTCGAAAAGTGTTTCTCAACTATTGACCCCTCGCTCCCTCTCACTGCTTAGAAACACTTTTCGTCTATCTGAGTACTAGGCTTTATAGGAGACCATTTAAAAAAACACAATTAAAACTTAGTTCAGCTTTATTTCTTGCCACCGTCCCCATTTGCTTTTACAATTCGTCCTTCCTCCATCGGAACCCTCACTTAGTTCAGGCCGAAGGGCGAATTGCTGTGGCTATTGCTGCTGTCCGCCGAGCTGAGCGTGTCCGGAGTGGCTGCCTCGCGAGCCTGTATTCGCGAGATCTGCGGATCCCGCTTGTCCTTGTCCTTGCGCTCGCGCTCCTTGTCCTTCTCCTTGTTGTGCTTGTGCTTGTGTTTGTGCTTGTGCTTCTTCTTGTCCTTCTTTTTCTTCTTCTTGAGCAGGCCATCGCCGGCCTTGAACTTGCTCTCGTCGTAGCTGCTCTCATACCTCGTGGAGTCGGCCACATCCATCATCATGGAGGAGTTATCGTCCTCGGCGTACACCTCGGTCTTCAGCCGTTTCGTGAACTGAAGCGACTCGGGTTGTGCCTCGTCATCCGCCGCCGGATGGATCTTGACTTTGGTCTCGCTACTGTAGGCCTCCACGTTAACTGGTTCATTTAAGACTGTGATCTCCTCGCTGCGTTCCAGCTTAATGATCTCGTCGCCCACCTCGAAGGCCTCCGTGGCCGTGCGCTTAATGGTGACCATGGCGGGCTTGTGTCGCTCCTGCGGCTCACTGTCCAGGCTATCGGCTAGCGTGGGAGGTGGCTTCGTGTCGTTGTTCTTCTGATTCTTGAAGCTACCTGTGCCACTGCCAGCACTGCTGCTATTATCCTTCATCAGATCCTTGTAGAAGCTGGTGTTCTCGCTGGCCTGCAGGCAATTCGGACGCTTGTTGCCGTACAAGGCATAGTACAGGTCCACGATGTCGCAGCGCAGCTTGGTGTCGTTGCCCAAGGTGTTGAGGCTCAGCCACAGGCGCTCCACGAGGTTGGCCTTGTCCAGGCGGCTCCGCGATTCGCGGGTGAAGGGCGTGTTATCGATCAGTAGTTGGGCCAAAGCATGGCGGGCAGCCGGATCGGGATCTGTCTCCAGCAGAGTGATCAAGTGCTCCAGGTCCTCGCTGCGGCCATCCACCTTCACAAAGTCCACTAGGCACTCCATGGCTGCGATGCGAAGGTCCAGAAAGGTGCCATACTCCGCATAGCTGCGGTAAATGTGGGGGAGTGAGGGCAGGTGGCCGAACTTCTGCAGCTTGCGGATAACCTTCAAGCAGGACACGGAAACCATGTACTTGTACGAGGGCAGGTGCTTCTCCAGGTTCAGCAGGCGAGTCACTTCATCTAAAACCAGTCTGAGGAGGGAGGCATCAATCAGGGATCTTGGGAATCTTTGTTTCATAAGCAAAACTCACTTGGCATCCGTGGAGAGACTGTCTGTGGTGATTTGAGTACCATGCATGGCCACGGAGACCACAGGGGTTAGAGTCTCGCCCAGGGCCTCCACCAAGGCAGCTCGGTAGTAGGCATCCGTGTAGTGGTTGCGCGAGTTCTCGTTGTACTTGAAGAGATCGAAGAGGAAACGCATCACCTCCGGCGGGCAGATGCCATGGGAAGTCCGTAGACCTGCAAGGATAATAGAATCCTTTGGATTAAGTATCGGAAAAATATAAAAGCCTCAATGAACCCTCACCTGCCATTGCCACGGGTATCGCCTTTTGCAGGAAGTACAGCTGGAAGTTGGAGAAATTGTTCAGCTTGATGATGTGCGGCGCACTGAAGGAGCCAAAGAACTTTCTGAATATATTCAGCATGGCGGGGGGGCCGCTCCAGGAGGCCACCATCTGGTTGGCCACCTTGGTCAGGCTGTGGGCCGCCTCGCAGCGCACTCTGTAGAAGCAACGCTCGCTCTCAATAGTGTCGGTCAAGGCGTGTCTCGTGGCATTCGTGGGATACTTCTGCAAGGCCTGAATGGCCTGGAACTGGGCCGTGACATCGCGTTCGTGTCGCAGCTGATATTGCCACTGGAAGTCGGGCTGCTCGATGATCAGATCGCGCAGCAGAATCATCTCCGGATCGAGGCGTATCCAGAGCACAGGTGAGTCGCTAAGAAATATGAATTTTAAACCTAAATCTATAATACTTTCGACTGTAAACTCACTCCATGGCCGACAGATCCATGTCCACCTCCTCGCCTGTGCACAGCGGGATCTTCTTCTTCTTGTTACGCCTGCTCTTCGAGTGGCACGTGATGTCCGCCTTCACGAGCGTATTCTCGATCTGGAGGGTGTGCTTGAACGTGCCATCCAGCTCCTGCAGCTGCACCAGCAGCGGACCATTGTACTTCCTCACGCCGCGCTGATTGACAAAGTCCTGCCGGATCTCCAGCTCGATGGTGTTCCGCTTGCGGTTGAAGACGGAGGTCAGGGAGAACTTGGCATGGCCGCCAGTGCGCACCCACTGGTCCATGAACACCGACATATCCTTGCCGGTGACCGTGAAGATAGCCTTGATGAAGATATTGGTCGAGATGAGCAGCTGGGACCAGAGGCCGGCGCCTATCTTTGTGGACGCCGCATTGGTGGCCAGGGCCAGCTGCTTGTTGAACACCTGGATGAGCAGCTCCTGGCCGATGCGGTGCTCCAGCATGCGGATCACCAAATGCGCCTTCCGTCGCATCGCCTCCACATACTTGGGCGAGACCGTGTGCAGGCTCTTGATGGGAAAGTAGTGGACAATTTCCTGCTGTTTGCTGGCAGCCGCTGCTGGATTGGTGCTGGAGACGGGCAGCGGGGCCGGCGGCTGGCTGCAGTCGAGGATGATGCCGCCGTACTGCTCCTCGTAGCGCACCACGCGGGCCAGTTCCGACTGCACCCACGCCCGGTACTCGTTGTTGCCGAAGCACTTCCGCGAATACAGCCCGCACAGGTACTCCGCGATGCCCTTGGCCAGCCAGGTGTCCGACCAGTGATGGGACGTGATGAAGCAGCCGAAGAACTGCTCGGCCACCGCGCGCGACATGAAGGTGCGCGAGACATACGTCTGATCGACGATGGCGATGGAGTGCAGCAGGTTTATCGAGGCGATGCTCATCGTGGCATACGCGCTGATGTCCGTGTCCAGCTCGTCTACAAACACCTGTTTGTAGCACGAGAAGGGGTAGCGCGTGGAGAGGGTCTCCTCGAAGAACTCGAAGGCCTCGTGCAGGTAGCGCACGGTGTTCTTCATCAGGGGCAGCATCCCCGGCAGGCAGAAGTGGGTCACCTCGTGCATGTGCGGATCCACGTAGATCTCGAACGGTCCCACGGCCAGGGCGATGTTGGGTGCGCATACGGGGGTGGTCACCGTGTAGTGAAAGGTCTTCCGCCGCAGATCGGGTGTCATTATGACCTCCACGAGTTCGCCGCAGGACACGGCCGTCAGATTCTTGTCCACCGTGAACTCCAGCCGCCAGGTGCAGGGATCCGCGAAGCTGTCCACGCAGGGAAACCACAAGCGCGTCGAGTTCTCGTAGCAGTTGGTGAACATGTGCGAGGAGTTCATCTGCGTTTCCTCGTCCGTGGAAGCGGGCGGTATGACGAAATGCACGCCGCTCTTGGGATTCTCCATCGAGAACTCGATACGGATGCGCAGGCCCTGGCCTTCCTGGATCATCGAGTAGCCCTCTGGGGGGACCGTGATGAACAGCTCGCCATTGTTGGCATCGGGATCGGTCACCTGGCCAGCGGCCAAGTGATGCTTGGAGTAGACCTCTAGCGAGCGGCTCTTCGGCTCCTTGCGGCAAATGTTCTGGAAGGGATCGAAGTACTCGAACTGTGCCTGGCAGACGTCGTTCAGAAGGATGCTGTAGACCCGCATCTGCTTGGCATTCAGCCTGATGAGACGCAGGTTCTCGCTGTTCGGCACGATGGTCAGCTCTACCACGCCCTAAAACGGATAAATACTAATGTAATAACACATCTTTTGGGTACAATTATCAATTTATTCTTACGATTATGCTTCTCCTCTCAAAACTGATTCCCGTGAGACTCACAACCTGATGCGCCGTGCTGGTGGGAATGAAAAAATCGTTAATTTGGTATTTCCAAAAGAGCCGGAGAAATACTTATAGTTTAAACGGGCGCAGCGGCACCTCCGGCACCTCAGGTGTCGTTTCCATCGTTTAATTGCCTGAACTTCTCGAGGATTTTACAAAGATTCGCGTTTGTTATCAAAAATCCAAAGCATTGTTTGACTTCTTCTTCTTCTTTGGTTCGTGAATGCCGATGGGCTAAAAAATACCAAACGCTATTGGGCAGCAATGGCAACTCTGGTGTGATAATGCAGCCCTGTCCACGTAGCTTAACCCTTATACCGGCTATGGGGGTTGTATTTGATTTGTTGGAAAAAAATTAATAAGCAATTAATTATTTGTTTACCAAATATATTTAATCCAAATTCAACTTGAGATTATTTTTTTAAATTTATAGTCTCAAGATTTCTTTGTTTTAAAATATAAATAAAAATGCAGACAAATATTAAAACAATAATATTATTTTATATTTTATTCATAACTTTGCAATTGCTTATGTGCATTATAGTATACAGCGGATAAAAATGAACACAGCAATAAGTTACTGGTAAATTTTAAGCTTAGAATGCCAAATCTATAACTTTTCCACATTTTTGCAATTTCTTACAGGCATTACATTTTATAAGTTTTTAACAAATTTGTCAACGAAGTAAATTTGCAACTTTAAATATCATGTATTTAGTGTTCATTGTAATTAAATTTAAAAAAAATAAGCCGTACCATATGCAAGGGCATAAACCGGCCCGCACAAGGGTTAAAGATTATGAATCATTTACCGAGAAAGTTAAATTTGGATACTTCTCCCATTTAAAGCGTACAATTCCCAACGAGTCAGCAGTTTTAGCACGGCAGCGAGTTGTTCAACATCTGGATCCACCTAGTTTTGTAGTTTTTCCCCGATCTGCAGCGCCATTTAACCGAGGAAGTGGGAAAAACCCGAGTAATACCAGGCCGAAGCAGACAAAAACCCAGTGAAAATGTACGGCATTGATAATTACCCCAAGAATTATCATGCGAGTGGCATTGGCCTTGTCAATTTGGCGGCCTTGGGATACAGCAAGAATGAAGTAAGCGGCGGCAGAGGAGGCGGCGGCGGTGGAGGTAGCGATGGAGGCGCCAAGCCGAAGGCGGGGCTCTACCCCTCGCTACCGTACCCATCGTCCGAGTCCGTGGGCGGCATGCCGTATGTGGTGAAGCAGACGAGTCACGCACAGAACACCTCGTACCCGGGCCCTGGAATGGGCATGGGCATGGGAATGCCGCAGCCGGGAGCAGCACCGTCGGCTCCCTATCCCGGCGCCACGCCATACCCCGGCGCTGGTCTCTATCCCAGCCTGCCATCTTCCCAGTCATCGCTACCCTATCCATCGGCTCCGCTGGCGCCTTACCCAACAGGCATTCCCTATCCCGGTGGAATGCCGCAGCCCAATCTGCCGTACCCCTCAGCTCCGCTGGCTCCCTATCCGAATGCCATGCCTGGCTTTCCCAGCATGCCTATGCCGTACGCCCCATTGCCCACCAGTCCGGCTCCGCAGCAGCAGGGAGGAGGATTTCCGGCTCTGCCTTATCCCTCGGCTCCGCCACCGGCCAGTGCGCCTACTCCAGAGGAAGAGCCTTCCGTGGGCGTGGCCGAGCTGAGCTTTACCAGCGTCAAGGTGCCGGAGAACCAGAACATGTTCTGGATGGGCCGCAAGGCCACCAGCAAGCGGCAGACGAGCGTTCACGGAACCGACTTTGCCACCCTGCGAGAATCGTGCGTGGCCAATGGAACCATGTTCGAGGATCCGGACTTCCCGGCGAATGATGCCTCGCTGATGTACTCGCGGCGACCAGATCGCTATTACGAGTGGCTGCGTCCCGGCGACATCGTGGATGACCCGCAGTTCTTCGTCGAGGGCTACTCCCGGTTCGATGTCCAGCAGGGCGAGCTGGGTGATTGCTGGCTCCTGGCCGCCGCCGCCAACCTAACGCAGGACTCGAAGCTGTTCTTCCGCGTGATCCCGCCGGATCAGGACTTCCAGGAGAACTACGCCGGCATTTTCCACTTCAAGTTCTGGCAGTACGGCAAGTGGGTGGAGGTGGTAATTGACGACCGTCTGCCCACGTACAACGGTGAGCTCATCTACATGCACTCGACGGAGAAGAACGAGTTCTGGAGCGCCCTGCTGGAGAAGGCCTACGCCAAGCTGCATGGATCCTATGAAGCTCTCAAGGGTAAGAATCCTTACACTTTGTTTTTCTTTCTTTTGGTCTTTGGTTGAGTGTTGTCAGTTGAGGATTTCTTGTTACGCTCATTGAGAGAGCGATTCGGTCGAGCTCTCACTGGCTGAGAGTCATCTCTGACACTTTGCTCAAAGGGCTTTTAAACTTTGATCATTTTTTTATATTTATTTTTCCTTTTAGGCGGCACCACGTGCGAGGCCATGGAGGACTTCACCGGCGGCGTTACCGAGTGGTATGACATCAAGGAAGCTCCTCCCAATCTATTCAGCATCATGATGAAGGCCGCCGAGCGTGGCTCGATGATGGGCTGCTCTCTGGAGCCGGATCCACACGTGCTGGAGGCCGAGACGCCACAGGGTTTGATTCGCGGTCACGCCTACTCCATTACCAAGGTGTGCCTCATGGACATTTCGACGCCCAATCGGCAGGGCAAGCTGCCCATGATCCGGATGCGAAATCCCTGGGGCAACGACGCCGAGTGGAGTGGTCCCTGGAGCGACAGCTCGCCCGAGTGGCGCTTCATCCCGGAGCACACGAAGGAAGAGATCGGCTTGAATTTCGATCGGGATGGAGAGTTCTGGATGTCCTTCCAGGACTTCCTCAATCACTTTGATCGCGTGGAGATCTGCAACTTGTCGCCGGACTCGCTGACGGAGGACCAGCAGCAGAGCTCACGCCGCAAGTGGGAGATGTCCATGTTCGAGGGCGAGTGGAGTTCCGGTGTTACGGCCGGCGGTTGTCGTAATTTCCTGGAGACCTTCTGGCACAACCCACAGTACATCATCTCGCTGGAGGACCCAGACGACGAGGATGACGACGGGAAGTGCACCGCTATTGTGGCCCTGATGCAGAAGAACCGGAGAAGCAAGCGGAACGTGGGCATCGACTGTCTGACCATCGGCTTCGCCATCTACCACCTGACTGACCGAGACATGCAGGTGAAGCCACAGGGACTAAACTTCTTCAAGTATCGGGCCTCGGTGGCACGCTCTCCGCACTTCATCAACACGCGAGAGGTGTGCGCCCGGTTCAAGTTGCCGCCTGGCCATTATCTCATCGTTCCTTCGACCTTCGATCCCAATGAGGAGGGTGAGTTCATCATCCGTGTGTTCTCGGAGACAATGAACAACATGGAGGAGAACGACGACGAGGTGGGCTTCGGCGAGACGGATGACCGCATTGCCCCGGCCCTGCCGCCGCCGACGCCGAAGGAGGAGGATGACCCACAGCGCATTGCCCTGCGTCGCCTGTTCGACAGTGTGGCCGGCAGCGACGAGGAGGTGGACTGGCAGGAGCTGAAGCGCATTCTGGACCACTCCATGCGCGACGTCATGGTGGGCAGCGAGGGCTTCTCCAAGGACGCCGTACGTTCGATGGTAGCCATGCTGGACAAGGATCGCTCCGGCCGCCTGGGCTTCGAGGAGTTCGAGGCCCTGCTTACCGATATTGCCAAGTGGCGGGCGGTGTTCAAGTTGTACGACCCCCGCCGCTCGGGCAGCATCGATGGCTTCCATCTGCGCGGAGCCCTCAATTCGGCTGGCTACCATCTGAACAACCGGCTGCTGAATGCCCTGGCCCATCGCTACGGGTCGCGCGAGGGACAGATTCCCTTCGACGACTTCCTGATGTGCGCCATCAAGGTAAGGACCTTCATCGAGATGTTCCGCGAACGGGACACGGACAACTCGGACACGGCCTTCTTCAACCTGGACGACTGGCTGGAACGGACCATTTACTCGTAAATCGTAAATCGTAAATCACCTTCAATTGATACTAATCTAATCCTAAGTGCCACGTATACTTAAATCCACGATTTGCATTATTCATGCACGCTGTGAGCAAGAGCAGAACCACGACCATATAGCCGGGAGATCGGAGAAGAGAGATATTAAGTCAAAAAGCCAACAAGAGAACCTTATCGTATGACGAAAGCCGGAAATACACAGAATCATGTGGCGAAATTGGAGTGGCCTTGGCATGAGGCACGAGGTGGCGTTAAACGATAAACACGATAATATATATAGACACTATATACACTGTATATACGGTGCTTGCTGGAGGGATGACTCAGAGAGCGAGCATCAATGAAATGCGTTCTATGTGCACCTCGCCAAGAACCGGAATTTGCCAGTACAAACTGAAAAGTGCATCACTCTACCTTACAACAGCCATCAATTATGCATTAACTTTATTTACTAGATATATGGAATCAATATGCATATATATTTTTGTAATAGTGCAGGTGCTTCAACTAATGCCAATCGAAAGCTCCGCCATGTCCAAACAAATGTTGTTAAGAAGAAGAGAAGAGAATCGATACGAACAGATCAAATCACTTATCGAATAAATATAATATGACACGATTACTAAAGGTAGTCTCGAGTCAAACGCAGTCAAAAAACGAGCCGACGAGACTACCCTTCAGTAATTGTATCAAGAATATAATATCAGTACCTTTTATTTTTATTTCCCCCTTTTTAATTCTATTAAGTATTCTTTGAAATCTGTAATCTCAAGAAATTACCTTCTGCACCCTCAATATCAAATATCAAAGTAATTGTTAAAACTAACTAAAAGTTATCTATATCGGTAAGAGGCTTTTTCTTTGACCTTTTTTACACTATCTCACACATGTGTTGTGAACTAATCAAAGTTATATAAACCTCGATGTAATTGTTACTGTCTAAAATTTAATTGTTGTACGCCTACATTTTTTATGTAAATAAATAAAACTGCAGTTTTGCACGAGAACTTGTACTACTTGACTATGACGATGGCGGTGTCACCGCTCGGTACTCCAGCATCAATCATCGTCTGCTTCATTTCATCCAGGACAAGATCGTTATCGAGGGCCAATTGCTGCAGAACCTCCAAAAAGTCTTCGTACTCCAAGCGCCATTTCCTAAGGGCAAATCGGTTGACATAAGGAAGGAATATATACCGACTAAGATCCCTACTTGTATCGCATGTAGATGAGACCCGTTTGGGTGCGGGTTATGGGATTCGGGATGAGCTTCGCCTGCTCCAGCCAGGCATCCAGTTGCGAGAGCAGGATGCTATCAAACACCTCGTTCTCAATTTCCGTGGGTATTACCTGCGCAGTCAGAGGACTGAGTAAAGATATTCCCACCAGAGCTATGCGTCATACCTGGTAGTTGGCATACACCGCAAACAGAGTGTCCAGGGTGTGCTTCTTTGGTTTATCTTCATCATCGGCCATAGCTACTCTCTCTACGATTTGCAGTAAATAAAACTAATTTCTCAAAAATAACAATAGCATTTGCCAGGCAGATAAAGAAAAGTATTCCCTGTGTGGGTCGACTCTATATGTATTTCGAATTCGTTTTGTTGATAAACAAAGAGCCAATTGAATGCTATATAGACAACAACTGTTGCCATGGCACGGGCGCTTTATTATTTTTGTTTATTATGGAAGCTCTCGACAACGCCACGGACGTACATCAGCGACTTGGGCGTCTTCCCCTCGACGTTCTTCACGGTATACGGCGGTTTGATGATCACATCCTGCATCACCTCTATGGCCACAAAGTCGCCTTGCTCCTGCCACATCACCAGCTTATCGCCAAAGTGCTTGACCAGCACCCGGAACAGAGCCTGACCGAAGGGCGAAGCGTTGGCATGGTAGCTTCGGCAGTAAGCGGAACGCTGATCCGTAGCATGGCGCAATCGCTCTTGGAGCTACAAAAGAAAATAAATTAAGGAACCTGCCTTCGGTCAGTAACAGAACTTACCATTTGCAGATCAAGGCGTTCGGGTGAAGGTCGCAAATCGTCCAGGGGCAGCAGCACTTCCTTGACAATCTCTATGTCTATGCACATGGAGAGGTTGACAATGGTCAGCTTGCTGTTGGTCTGCTCATCGCCACCGCCCTTGCTGGCGGGGCAGCGCAACATTAGCATTTTAGCGCCCAGATCAAAGGCCACCACCTAGGGAACCGATTGATCCAGCATTTAAATAAGTAAATTAAAGAAATATATGGGAATCTTACCTCTCCCGAAAAGTTCTCGTCAAAACAGGTCTTGCAACGCACTATGGAACCCATGGTAAAGCAAGGAATCAGGGACATCTTGGTTACTCCAATAGGGACTTACTCCGGTGACTAAGGGATACAAGTATTCTTCAAATCGTATTGACAGTATTGTCAAGGCACTCTCAGATTCGAGGAATCATTGGTTGCGTTCACCAGAACAGCATGATAACTGATCACTGATGGATTTCATACGATAGTTGTGCTGAACGAGCATGATTACTAATCATGATGCAAACATTTTTCCCATCATGATCAGAAAAAAGGAGCGTTAAAATAGTACGCTACCTCTATACGATACTGATGGATTGCTGCTGACATATATCGGTGGTTGAAATATCGAAAACAAACACAAAGCGAGCAGTGTGCCGTGCTGCAATTGCGGTAGTGGACGAAAGCGATTTAACGCGCCTCCTTTTCTTGAAAAGACGGGTTCGTAAAGCGCAAACACAGGTTCAAAGCCGATAGGTTCCAAGCCTATTATTTTTATCATTAGCGTTCACCAGAACAACTTGATCACTGATTGACTGACTTGATCCATCACTAATCAGTAATCATCTTGTTCTGGTGAACTCGTCCATTCTTTATAGCAGAATATTGCTCCGAATATCAAGCTGGGAGTCCAACATCAAATAATTTAATTTCAATTTACTAATTTATTTCAATAGCAAATATCTGCTAGTATCCTTACATCGGACAAAATGTGGAGTAGTTGCTCCGAGGCAAGGATAAAAAAGTAATAATATTATTTATATTAAACTCTAGGGACATTTCAACATATGACAAATAAGTGGGAAAGCTACAGTCGAGTGTGACCGACTGTGAGATACCCGATACCCAAAGCATTGTGGGTGAAATGAAATAGCACAGGAACATGGAAAAAAGAAAGTGTTGAGAAATGAAGATAAAAGTTGGTAGAAACATGTTGAGCAACACCCAAAAAAATGTTAAGGAACTCGCACTTACACTCTCTCTCAAAAGGTATGTGCTCAGACACCCAATGCCTATTATTTATTATATCTATTTACTTTAAGCCGGAAATCACGACTATAGCTTAACGTTTTTTATGATTTTCGAGGGTTCAAGTAGGCGTGGCCAATTTTTAAAACAGATTCCATTGTTGTCACCAAATTTGGGAACTCTGGCTCTTATGGTCTTTGAGATCTGTTGTTTCAACCGGACAGACGGACACGGCAAAATCAACTCGGCTGGTGATGCTGATCAAGAATATATATGGGGTCGGAGATGCCTCCTTCTGCCTGTTACATACATTCTCGGTTGGCACTAACTTATAATA
>VNKF01001703.1:0-74314 GCA_008044355.1 Drosophila lacteicornis | reverse complement strand
AAATGATCGCACGAAAATGTTCACGAGTTAATTCCATTTTTTTGCGAAATTGATTTTTTTAAGTAACTGTAAACAACACAAATGATAGTCGTACGTCAAACCGTTCTGAGTACGTTTATGCTTAAAAATGTCGAACTTTTCAATGGAAATGTCAGATTCCACCTAACAACACTTAGTGTTGCCTAGGCCAGAAATATATATAGCAGCCCACGTACTATTTATTTTAAATTTAAATCAAATGCTTTTATAAAACGAGAGCAAATAAATATCTATATTTGACAAGGAGAAGTGAGGTTGGCACTGGCTGGTGGATACATCACTCAAAAAACTTTGAAAATCCTTAAAACTGTTACAATTTAAAACGTTACGTTTGACGTAATATATCAACTTAATTTTCTTAAAAACTTAATTTTAAAAGTAAAGATTTAAATATACGTTATTAATACAAGCTACTAATAAAAACTTAAAAATCAAATTCCCGGTTTATCTTTTTTTTAGCTTAAAGATCCGCTACTTATTAATTTTGTTTATATTTAATCACAATAAAAAATAAATACCTAAAATTATTAAAAAATAAGAACTCAATATATTAGCAGCCAATGAAATTATTTTGTTGATCTAAGACCAAATAATAAAAAAAAAATGATAGAAACAGATTAGGGCGAAGACAACAAGTGAAAGTAAATTTGTTTTTTATTTATTTTCACTCTCACGTCTCTCTCTTTCCCTCCACTATAAATCGACCACTTCTTTGTGCGCAATTTTTTTTTTCTATTAAAAATATTTCCCTAAAACCTTCTCACCAATTTTTTTTACCCAACTCACCCGATAAGATAACACCTATAGGAAATGTTCGGAGCGAATCAACGCTTTTCATACAGAACAAATATTAGTTGCGCTGGGCTTTCAAAGCCGCTCGGTTGTTTGTTCCCCATAGTTTGCTAAAAAAAAATAATAATATCGCGAGTGTGTCGGAAAAATTGCCAATTTTAAGTGAAAAAGAACGTGAAAATGACGTCACCGGGTGGCCAGGTGTTTTTGTTGATCTTCCTGCTCGCTTTAATTCTGGGGATATGTCATTCGGAAGCTGCTTCCATTGGTGCGTTGACATTACGTGAACTTACCGTTATATAACGTCTATTATCTCGCTCTCTTTCACTCTCAGATGAACAGTGCCGACACGCAGACAGCTGTGAGAGATGCTTAGCCGCTCACCTTAATTGCGCCTGGTGCACGGATAAGGTGAGTAAGCGAGATGGAACTAGAGTCCTTGCGGGTGTGATCATCTTAAATTGAGAAAAGTATCGAGATCGAGGAATAAACAACAGCTAATTTTATTTCAGAGATTATATTACTCACAATTCTTATCACTATTCATCAAACAAAAATATTTATCCAGGTATCTTTCATGGAAACACTTCTATAATATCTTTTATTACTATTCCCTTGAAATAAGTTAAGGTCTGGTCACACAGCTCTGATCCTTTTTCTCCTTCTTCCAGGTGTATGACCTCTATCGCTGTCTCACTCGCTCGCAACTCCTGCTGTACAACTGCAGCGAGAGCGAGATATACGAAAACCAGCCGGCCTTAGATGTCCTGCTGGATAAACCCCTCAAGGACTATGAGACCCGCGATGATCAAGCGGTACAGGTGACACCGCAGCGAGCATACCTCAAGCTGGTCAAAGGTGTGTGTGTTGCTCTTTTTTTTATTTTTATACAAATGTTGTTATCTTATCAAATGTGTGTCACAGAGGAGCCCTTCTACCACTCTCTCCTGCTCGTAGTTTTTTTCTCTATCAAGTGTGTCACTCTTCGGCTTCTGCCTTCCCCTTCTTCGTGTGTTTGCTTTGCTGATTTGTTCCACATCATTTTCGAACATTTTGTTTTGTGTCCGCGCTTCGCTTATCAGCGTTTTGTGGTTGTCACATCTTCGAGTCATTGTTATTGCATTTGGCGTGGGAATACCTATTACCCTATTCGCTTTATACTCTCTTTCGCCCTGTCTTTTTCTCTCTGTTTGAGTGCATTGAACCCTCTTGATAAGAAGTGTTAATCTTAGGATCAGTTAGATTTTATATTTATTTAGATCTAAGGTTGATGTGCTAATCTGACTCATTATAAATCTTTTTTCTTATATATTACGTTAGGTTTCAGTGTAAATATGAATCTTTTTTTTTAAATAAGATTATATGTATTTTACCAGCAATGATTATTATAAAGTCGATCCTTCCAGTTCCTTATTTTCAACAAAGCTAAGCTAAATTCTTACAAAACATTCTGTCAGAACATTCTGTCTATAAAAAGATACATCTCAATCAATGGCTAGTGTTGAGTTAAACCATTAACGATACTCATTACGATGGCTGCCAATGATTAGCTAGTTCGAACAGCTTGTTAACCAATTTGATATCCATTCATATTCCGTTTAAGAGAGGATCTTATAACCAGCTTAAGAACTACTAAAAAAAACCCAGTAATTAGGGTCAACAAGTGGTGTAAAAAGATCCAGACAAATTGCACGCTTGCAAGGATTACAAAGAAACCAAACATTTAGCTTGGGTGTGAACGCAGCTCAAGTGGTAATGAATGGTTGTTGAACAGGATAAGATTGCACTGTAAGAAAAAGAGCTTAACATATAGAAAATATGTGATAAAATTAATAAATATAAGAGAGCAAGTTCATACTAACATATGCTCATTTTAAAGAAGGTTCTTTCTTACTCGGATCGAATAATAAATATAAATTTCATTAAAAGCAGTGGTGCCCAAACCCCTGACTCGAGAGTCCGAAAATATCTCTGTTAGGCCTCTGCTGGCACACGCACAGTATGTAAACAATGTAAAAAACTCACTAGAGCGATTAAAATTTAGTCATAGCTATTTTTTTTTAATTATTGTTTTTCTGTTTTTTACTTATGATGAATTTAATCTTTAAAAGATTTTCCTCCAAGTGCTCAAAAAGGTAGTAAACTCTAGAGCAGACTCGTTTCACCTTATGCAGATGTGTCAGCCCATAAAACAGCTCATAAACAAAGTCGTCGGATAGTAAACCGATCTATAACTTTTCACTCCCCTCCTTTATTCTTCTTTTTTTGTGACCCCCAGGAAACACGCAACGCATCAAGCTGAGCTACCGAACCGCACGCAATAATCCACTCGATTTGTACGTTTTGATGGATCTCACCTGGACTATGAGGGACGACAAGGCGACACTGGAGGAGTTGGGCGCTGAGCTCATCCAAACCTTGAGGAATTTAACGGACAACTATCGTCTCGGCTTTGGTTCCTTTGCCGATAAGCCAACGCTACCGATGATTTCGCCACAATTCATAGATAATCCCTGTGCCCAGGAACGAGCTGTCTGTGAGCCCACCTATGGCTATCGCCATCAGTTGTCCCTAACCGAGGATATTCGTTTGTTCACCTCGGCGGTGGCCAATAGCAAGATCACCGCGAACTTGGATAACCTCGAGGGGGGTTTGGATGCCCTGATGCAGGTGATAGTGTGTCCCAAGGAGATCGGTTGGAAGGAGCAGGCTCGAAAGATAGTCATCCTCGTGACCGATGGCTTTATGCACCTGGCCGGGGATGGTCTCCTGGCTGGTATTGCTAAGAGGAATGACAAGAAGTGTCATCTGAACCAGGCAGGTGAGTATACCGGCTCATTGGAGTATGATTATCCCTCGCTGGAGGAGATCTACCGGGAGTTATTGCGTCGCAAGATCAATGTGATCTTTGCCGTTACCAAGGATGTGGTGAGCAGTTACAGGGAACTGAGTGCTTTGATGAAGGAAATCAGTTATGTGGATATTCTGAGTGCGGATTCTTCTAATATTTTGGAATTAATTAAAAAGAGGTGAGTTTTTTAAATGGTTTTTTATTGCAAATTTATTTTAATTTAATTATTTTTAACCCTTAGTTATGAGAGCTTGATTAAGCGCACTCAGTTTGCCGATAACAGTCCGGACTTTATTAAAATGGAATATTATACGGATTGTGGTGGACAGTTTCCCAGTTTACGCAAAAGGAATTATTGCAATAATGTCACTCTGGGCAAGGAAATTGAGTTCTTTGTGGATGTTACGCTCAAGGAGTATCCAATAGACAAGGTTTATGTGAGTGAGAAAATATTACAAACCATTTGTACGAGTATAAATGTTAAATAGCTGTAAAATTCCCTATAAGCAGGGGTGCCACAGAAATTGTTAAGGATTTGAAATCATTTGAAATTCTGCCCAAAAGTATGCTACATACTATTATATCTAACAAAAAATGTATGTATTTGAGCTGAAAAAATTTCATAGCATACTTTTGGATACCCTTTTTATTGCTTTTAAATCCACAACGATTTATGTGGCATCCCTGCTTCTTATATTATTATGATCTTAAGTCTATCTTCTCTATTTTTTCCAGAACTATAAAATCCGCGTGGGCGAAACCTCCCTCAGCGAATACATGGATCTGGATGTAGAGCTCCAACGCCCATGTCCTTGCCAGGAGCAGCCGGATCCGGAGAACGAATACGGACGCTTCCAGTGCTCCGAGCAAGGCTACATGTACTGCGGCATGTGCACCTGCGACGAGGGCTGGACGGGCACCCTGTGCACCTGTCCCACGGATGCCACAAATGTGACCAGCAACGAGGCTCTCTTGCTGAAGTGCCGCCAACCTCTGGCGGATCAGACCCGTTCCCCGCTGGCTTGCTCCTATCACGGGGATTGCGTTTGCGGGGATTGCTTTTGTGATGTGGGCTACACGGGACCATATTGTGAGTGCAAGGAGTGCGTGGATTGCGACAGTGACCGGGCTGACTGTTTCTGTGGTCAGTGCGTGTGCAAATATGGTTGGTCGGGGACGAGATGCAACTGTGCCGAGGACACGGAAGCGTGTCGGGGACCCACGGGGGAGATCTGCTCCCAGCGCGGAGCCTGCGACTGTGGCGAGTGCCAGTGCGAGGATGAGTTCCTGGGGAAGTTCTGCGAAATTGATCCGGAAAAGGACAACAAGTTGTGTCAGTTCTACGAGCCCTGCGTGACCTGCCTGATCGAACAGAAGCAGGGATTGGGCGCCTGTGATAATTTGAGTGAAATCTGCAAGAGTTTGGATCGGCAAGAGCTGTTTACATATCGCTTTGTCCACGAGCTGGAGCCGGAGCAGGCTCGCTGCCTGGTAAGGATCGTGAATAAGCATGGCGAGCAGTGTGACAGCTTCTTCAGCTATCAGGTTGTCAATCCCTCCAACGAACTATCCATTCAGGATGAGGCCTGCGAGCCCCCTGACTATGTGGCCTGGCTGGGTTATATATCGGGTGCTACGTTGCTGTTGGGACTGCTGATCATGTGTGCTATATGGTGGTGCATTCGGGCCAATGATGCCAAGGAGTATGCCAGATTCCAGGAGGATCAGAAGAACTGGGTGCGCCAGGAGAATCCCCTTTACAGAGATCCTATGGGTAGATACGAGGTTCCAAAGGTTTTGAGTGTCAAGTATGATGAGAATCCTTTTGCTAGTTGAGGGGGGTGTGGGTTTTAGATGCTATTAATATATTTATACAATTTTTACACAAAAAATCTGGCAGTTAAAGAATTATTATAATGTTTTATTATATTTATAATTTAAGTGCCATCTCTGTATCTATTTTATTTCTTGTAACAAACCTTTTCAAGTCCAAAACCAAAGCTTAAGTATTTTATTTTAACATTCCAAATAGTTTAACTATATTTTAAGCACCTTAAATAATTTTAAAACCCCAACCAAAGCTCCCTTGAACAAAAAAACCCCTTGTAAACTTTCATTTTTTCATATTTAATATATTTTGAACATAAATTTTGTTTTGTTTATACATAAAAATGATTGTGAATCGTTCAATAATTCGTAAATATTAACTAAGCTAAACTAGGCTAAGAATTTGTTTATAGCTAAAAAGAAACAAGTGAATTTTTTAATATAACAAGATTGTGGTTTCCTTGGAGGGGGGAGAAAATACATATTTAAAATTAAGTGATGACTGTTACTGGCAAAACGGAAATGCAAGACATTACCCTAAACATATAAACATATAAAGAGAGGCAATACAAAAATACAATTCGATTAATTAAGGCTAAACACGCTTTCCCCGTTTCATTCTACTTTTTAACTAAATGTAATATCACTAGATTTGTAGCTTAGATTTTAGTAAATGGGCTCCTCCTCCTCGCAGCGAATAAAATGCCAAAAACACGAAATTCAATTACACATGCTCGTAACTCCTCCGCTCATAAAATGCACACAACGTTCGTCGCACAAAAAAAATATATAAGGAGTTGGGGTACAATACAGGATACAGTATACAGGATACAGGATGCGGGGTGTCGCTGCTCAAAGGACACGCTCCCCCAGCGACGGCGTTCGCTGGATCAGCATCGAGGGTGGCTTCGCCGGCAGGGTAACGCTGCTCAGCTCAGCATCCAAAGCGGCAATGTCGGCGGACATGGACTTGGACTTGGCGGTCTTGGGCGGCGATGGGGCGGCTATCGAGCTGGGCAAACCGTGGGGCGAGGCATCAGGCACCAGGCGCTTCAGCAGACCGCCCACACAGCCCCAGGGGAAGGTCCTGTGAAAATACAAAAACCGGGGAAAGGTAAGTGAGTCGGTGAGCGAGCGCAGGCCAAAGGTAAATATTATGCATTATTAAAGAGAAACACATTAAAGAGAAGGCCATTAGGCATGGTAATGCGAGGGGGTGCGCTATGATTTTCTACGGGGAGGGATTTTTACACTCGAGTTTTAGGCCAAAAATAGAACCTTTGATTATTTTACTGAAATTATACAGTTAATTTCAGTAAAATAATCAATGGTTCTATTCCCAATTTTCCTTACCAATTTACTATTAATTTTAAAAATTTTAGAGGTATTTTTAAGGGTTTTTAAAAATATATTCTTTGATTTAAGTTCGCATTTTCAAAGACATTTCTTAAACCTATACAAAAATTAGTATTATTTATAATTTCCAACAGTGTATCTGTATGAATAAGCATTTTCCACTCAGTTTGGTGTTTTTATTATATTTTCTTGATGGGTTAGGATAAAGATGTGGTCTGGCCTATGAAAATAATATCAAAGATTTTATATAACCATTAATGCTGAATGCTAATGTTTAATTTTATAATGTTTCCCTTGGGTTTATAAGAAAACTTTAAATGGATTAACTTTTACACTTCTCTAAAAAGCATTAAAACATATTTAATTAATTCATTTCAAGAATTCCTCCCACAAACTATAAAGAATATAAATATTTGCTTGTAGATAATTATGTGGTTTTCTAAGCCAAGATATTTTTTCATTAATTTAAGTAATAAACCAGATTTTTATTTTAGACTTTAGTAGTAAACGTAAAGTTTAAAGTGTCAAAAAAAACCTTGAAAATAGGTAATTAAGCTTCCTAATAGCAAGAAGCTATCTTCATTAATTAATATATATTATAAATCTGCTGCTGTTAATTTTTAATAATTTCCTAATAAATTTCTAAGTGAAAGAAGTATCTATTAAAAATTAAGATCGCCAGGGAGTTGAAAAAGTACCTATAAATAACAAAAATCTTTAAAGGAATCTATTAATTTGCATAAATATTTATTTTAATCAACAAAACAGACCCTATATTTAAAACAAAACGATCCACAACACCTTTTCCCTCCATCCTCCAACCATTTTTGATTAATTTCTCCCCTCTTTCTTCACACCGAACCGAACATTAAATAAACTCAAATTAAAATATTCAAGTCAAGCATTTCCCCTTTATATATTTTTTGATGGCCTGTCCATTAGGGAACTACAAGCGAGGCTCCTCTTACAACCATTATGGCGCCTAATTAAGTGCAGCAAATTATAATTATTATCATTATTTAGACGGGTGAGAAAGGCCATTTGTTTACTCACCACTTGAAGGAGAGGAGGACCTTGAGGAAGCCTGGAATGACGGCCAGTTTCTCGTTCTTCCTGATGGCCACAATGACACGATCGGCCACATCGTTGGGATTCAGCGTGGGGACCCATCTGTAATCATTTTTCCCCAGTCAAGATGTCAGTTTCTCCGGCAAAAGAGAGAAGGAACTCACCTGGCATTCACATCGTCGAACATGCCAGTGGCCTGGATGAAGAACGGGCAGATGCAGGTGGTACGGATGTTCGTATGGCCAAGGACTTCCAGCTCCAGACGCAGAGCCTCATCAAAGCCAACCTGTAATTATCGATAACTCTCAAATGGAGGGGGATTCCTTGAGGGGAGCCCAGAGCCAAAACTTACCGCTGCGAATTTACTGGCGCAGTAATCGACCAATTTGCTAATGCCCACATGGCCGGCCAGCGAGGCAATCGTGGCAATGTGTCCTCGATCATTCTCAATCATCTTGGGCAGAAACGCTTTTGTCGTCTGCAACATTGTACCAAAAGCCAGGCATTAGCATTTACATTCTTGTATTTTTTTTTTTTAAGTTTTTAATATTTACCCAAAAGTGTGCCATGACATTCACGTTGAAGGAGCGCTCGATGAGATGGTCTGGAGTGTCCAAAAGGTGCAGACCCGACACAACGCCCGCATTGTTGATCAGCAGAGTGATCTGGAAATGTAAACAAAAAGTTGTAAATTTTAATAAGGGTACAGGGAAGTAATTACGTAGAAAATATACATATTTTAGCCTATAATTTTAAATATGAAATAAACTATTAATACAAAAAGGTACAGATTTTCTCTAGCATAAGAACAATGCGTCAAAGAGCATTTTGCATTAAAATAAAATATATAAAAATGTATTAACAATTCACACACATTCCTGTAAAAGTAGTTTAAGCTCTATTAATTGTTATGATAACTCAAACTAATTTTAAAATAATTAAAATAAGTAAAAATACGTTTAAACTATGAAAATCTTCAATAAACTCTTACAATTCAAGAAAAAGAAATTCCTAAATCAACATGTTACATTCCTTAGCCTTAATGGAAAATCGTTGTCGCTTTATAAAAAAGACGTCAATATTTTTTTTGATAAATGACCAGACATTGCCAAAAAAATGTTGTCGAAAATGTACATACATTGCGTAACTTCTGGTCGTGCCACTAACACCAAAATGCAAGCAAATATGCATTTATTCTTGACTCGTTTGATTATCTGGCAAGACATTTTAATGGAAGTGGGCTGGTCCAAGGTATTAACTTGGCTAGAAGGCTAGAAACGCACACAAAATGGTTGGTTGACAAACTGACCTAGAAAATTAATGTTAAACGTTGTTCACTCTGTAGATTAAAGTCTTTTAAAGGAAATTATAGGTTGTAAGCATTAATTACTAGAACTAATAGTTCTTGTAAGTTCTTGCAAGGTACGAAAATATGTGCTTTATGCTTTATTTAATATGAAAATATGATTTCAGAGTAGATTTATTAAATAAGACAATAAAATAATCAAAACAAAATTCACATTTCCCAGCTTGCAACAAAATCTTGCACAATTCTCCTAGCAAAAACTGTATTTAATATGCATTAAATTTCTCAAATCTCTGCAAGTTTCTCCATAAATTAAGCCCGCTTAATTCGCAACTAACTAAAGCTTTTATAAATTACATTTTGGCCACAAAAGTGAAATCCTTTAAATGGCAAATTGTCTAAAAGTTGAGCATGTCAAGGTCTGAATGCGAATAATGTAAAATGCTTGAAAAAACTCGAATAACTACAGAAATCTCTCTCTGAGTCGCCGTCTCTATTTCTCGAGAGCTAAAACCCATCCCATGGCTGACGGCCTGGTTAAATAAGTTAACAACAAGTGATCCGAATTTGGGGGCGAGTTCAAGTGCAATTGTTGTGTGGGGTCATACATTGCGTATGAGCGATTTCAAATTGAAGCCAGCAAAAAACATTTAACGAGGCGTGCATTAAGCAAAAACAACAGCAGCCATTAAAGCCACAGAAACAACAACATGGCCAGGCCATTAAAAAATATTAAATGTAATATTTCAGAGGGCTTCAAGCTGAACAACAAAAAAAACCAGCAGAATTCGAAGTTACAAAGAAAAAAGGCAACAAAAGCAACGCGTCATCTGCATAACGCATGACTTACTAAGCAGTTAAATTTGGTGTGTGTTGTTTTTCTGCTTTTTGTTTATATGAAGATGATTTTTCTACCACTGCTTTATATATCTTTGTTTACTTTTTGTCTGACTTTAAGGTTCAAAGATGTAGCTGCCCCTGTTGACTGTCATTATATAACTCTTCCAAAATGTTGCCTCAGCTTGTTTTTTCTCGTATATTTTTTCCTATTCTTGTTGCTTTTTCTGCTTGAACTTCTGACATAATTTTAAGCATTTTTCCCTATGATTTTCCAAACCGAAATTATACATTTAAGCAAATAATTTAGGGTTTCAACTTGGACTTGTCAGTTCAGTAAACTTTTATTTGGAAATTTGGACCTGGCCATGCATGAAAAATCTCTTAATGATGGCATTAGATGCTTGTGCCAGCAATTTAAGGGCAATTACCTGACATTTAATGGCTTAGATACTTATTTAAACGGAGAAGTGAGTGGAGTTTGCTTTTTGGATTTTAACTTCAATTGAAAGTTGTAGTAAAAGGTACTATTTTGATGAGAGTATGACAATTATTTCTTATATAACATAATATTTAAATTTCTGAAGCATTCTGTCAACAAAAAGGTATACAACATTTTTTAAAGAGCAATTATTTTGAGTTTAAATTTGGCTTTAAAGTCAGTCTAACAATAAATATGACTTTTAGTGCTTAGATATTATTTATTGTTTTACAAAATGCAATAAAATCACTTCAAGTCAATTTTTACTAATATTTTTTTATTTAGTAAGATGTTAGTTTTAAAAGTATTTAAAAAAAATATATAAATTTTTGTTTTAAATTCCTTGATAGCTTTTAGGGATAGAATCCTTATAATTGCATTTTTAAATGTAGCAAAATTATAATATTTAAAAGTTAAATGTTTACTTAGTACAACAAGCCTTTGCTTTATGTTTATTCACCTTTATTCTGTTCTTCTGACGACTCCGCTTCCTTTAATTAACGGACTACCTCAACCTTGACTGTCTTGCTCATTAGCAAAGCTCACATTAAGTTCTAATTGAAAGAACAAAAGCTGAAGACACAGCAGCCAGAATATCTCCATAATTAACTTAATAAATATTTGATTGCCATAAAATACATGTATTATATATATTTAAAGAGGAGCCCATGAAACCGATTTAAGACAGGAAATTCATGGAGTGGCTGAGCCGCGATTAATTTGAATACCTCCGTTGCATTGTTGGCTGCCCGAAGACTGCCCCAGATTGTGATAAATGAGCAGATCGAATGCCACCAAGTGGCAACCAGTTTGCAGAGGACCGGATTTTGGACTTGGCTTCTGCTCTTTTCTTATGTTTTTCCTCGTGTAATGTGCAACAATTTCTCAAGGTTGCCGCAACGATGACGATGCGCTCATGCATACAAATTGGTGTTTTTTTTTCATTTTCTTCTGGCTTGCTCCGCCTTGGCTTCGCTTTAAATTTATGACATGAATATGCATAAATGTGTTGCAACGGGGTGTGGCAGCAACACACAGCAGCTAGCCAGCTACTCTGGGTTCTTCTTGGATGGTGCCGGCATTACATGTGTAAGAAGAGGGGTTACCTCTTGGGCTCCCCGGGTTTCCTGGGTTCTGGCTGGCCAGCATAAAGGCCATTAAACGCCCCTCAACAAACAATTATATGACGACTAGTCTGATGCCACATTAGGCGCTCGACTGTAAACAGCAATTACCGGACTTTTATGCTTCAATTGCCGCACGCACTCCCCGCACTTTTCAATATCGAACGGGGGCTTAAAAATTACATATATCTTTGGTCTTTGGACATTTAACATTTCACTATAAATAATTTTCTATGAAACTAATGGGAAATATTGGAAAAATAAATGTCTACTGATATAAAAATAGAGAACATCATTTTAAAATACTTAGCTAATAATTATCCTTTTTTATGATTTACAAATAAAGAATATGGCTTTTAAATATTTAATAAATAATAATATAATAAATATCACCTAAAATTCTATTTTATCAACTTCTTTTAATGTTCAGAAATATAATACCTTTTATTTAGAAACCATATTCCCTTTGAAACTATTCTACATATTTATTTAATAAATTAATTAAATAAAAAAATATAATACTTTAAGATAAAGTAAGGTAAAACCCTTACATTCTTATCAAAAAAACATCCCATACTAAAATAAATCTCAAAATAAATTAATTAATATTCCCCTCGGTGTACTTACATCACCAACTTCAGCTCTGATGACATCGGCCGCCTTGTAGACCTCCTCCTTCTTGGATATATCAACCACATAGCCTTTGCAGTAGCCACCCGCCTCTTGGACAATTTCCACGGTTTCCGCAATACCTGAGTTAATACAAATTTTCATTACTCAACTGTTTCGATATCTCCTGCTTCGATTGTCGTCGCATCCACTCACCCTTCTTGTTGATGTCCCAGATAATGACCTTGGTTCCCATCTTGCCCAGTCGCTCGGCCAGCAGGCGACCCAGTCCATTGCCTCCGCCGGTGATCAAGGCGATGTCTGTGTTGAGCTCCTTTTCGGGATAGCCAAAGGCAATGTAGTACAGATCCTTTAGAAGAGAGAAAATTGAATTTAATTAGTGCCAGTTGCTATATAATTACAGAGGAAGAGTTAATTAAATATCCATTTGGCAAAAGGGGTTCCGGCTGTATAGAATATGGTCTGATGTATTTAATTTATAAAAAGGTTCAGTTGATGATTTTTGTTCAACTTATTTTTGGTTTTTGGTGGAAATAAGATTAGTTTATCCCTCAAAAATATTGTTTTATATGTGTTGAGCGAAAAACTATTAATAACAATGTATTAGAGAAATTCATATGTTTCTTTTTGCTACAAAGTTAATTTAAAATACCAAAAATCATATTATTTAGGCCAAAAAAATGTAAGTTTTCTACGTTAACTTTATTTATCGGTTTTATTACGTTTAATAATATAATTTATTAGTTTTTAAGAGAAATACAAATTTTAAAATGTTAAATATTATGTAAATTAGGCTAGAAAGTTCAAGGCTTTTTTGATTTACTTACTAATCGGTTGCTTATGTGTTTTATTTAAATTATTTATTAATTCTGTATACCTTAAAAATAAATTAGCTTATAACAAATTTTTCTAAAGGAAAACAAGTCACTTAAATATTCTTTAAAATTTTCCAAACCCTTGTAAATTCCAATTTGTGGAATACACATTCATAAATACATCCAAAAATGTATCCTTTACAAAATCTGGGAGAGTCAAAGCTGGTTTTATTCCAAGTCATATCGTAAATATCTTTAAATAGTTCTGTAAATAATTCTGTAAATATTCCTAAAACATATGCTAATCAGCAAGTTCTTATTCAGCATAAATAAAACCATAAAATTTCTTCTCTTTTCTTTTCTCCCCACTTTAGCGCCATGCAAATAAGTTTGTTGCTCAAGTCTGTTGTTTTCGTTTCGTTCATTTCCTATAGACACAAACGGATCCGAGTCACGCGTATGCAAATAGCAAATAGAGACAAATTCAAAGTTTACACAATGCTGGAGCTCAAGAGGAAGCGCTGGCTGGATGGCTGGCAAAGTGTAAAATTGCAAACAAAACTATTGAGTCTGTTTCAGTTGGCATCTGCGTGTTAATAGACCGCAATTTGCCGCCACCACTGAGGGCGGCAGTGGGCGAGGTGTGGAGTGTAGTTCAACCTCAAGTGCCCCCGCCATTAATCGATTCATATGTGGGTTTTCGGAAATTCGCAAACACTCTTTAAACTGCTTTTTTGTGTGCCCGTTTAGTGTCAATAAGCTGTCAAAATTTATGACTATCACGCCTCCTCCCTGGCTGGGTCGTTAAAATAAAAAAAAAATGCCAGCGAGAAAGGGAAAAGCGCGAAACAAAAGACTCTGGCAGCGAACTTAATATATTTAACATGCCGCCGCACAGTAGCACTTTCTGTTGCACGCGGGGGTATCCCATAAATTTTCATGCCACACGCGAACCACCAGCTTAGGGCACCTGGTCCGCTTGGGTTGTTGGTCTTTTGCACCTGATTCGGGGAGAAGGAAGGGGAACGGGGGTATGGGTATCGGGAGCGGAAGCCGGGTCTCTGAGCCCGGTCCGGCAAGCGTGTCCAATTATTTTGACATTAACAATGAGTATGTCGCAACTTTGTGTCTTCTTATGCACTTTTCCGAGGGTGGCTTAAGTTTGGCATATATTTTTGTGGAAGTAGTAGTTAATTTTTTATTATTTAGTTAATTTGGTGTCATAAATCTTGTGGGATCTGAGGGCTTGGAATTAATATCTTGAAGAGATTTTTTGGCAATACAGTATCATGTTACATAATATTTTTCTTAGGAACCATTACTAAAATATCCAGGATTTCTATTGTATTAAACTATACATTTTAATTGGATTTCAGCTATAAAGTTTTCTGTAATATTAAAAGCTAAAATATATTAATTTATACTTGAAGTAATATAAAAACAAAATTTAACCAGAGGTTTACTGCTTAAACTGTGATTTGTGCTTTTATTCAAAAGAAATCAGAATGAGTTTGTAATCTGCGGTTTCACATCATTATCTTTCCACCATAAGTAATTTTGTAATTTAAGTAATATACAAATAATATTTAATCTGAGGTTAACTACTTAAACTGCGATTTGTAAATTTATTTTTATAATATTATATTGAAATGGGAAAGAGACCTGTGCTTTCGGAACATTATCTTGCTGAATATTTCTAAATACATAAATAAAACATATATTTAACCAGAGGTTAACTATATAACCTTAAAGTTGTGAATTTATTTATGTGCAATTATCTTGAAATTGGAAAGAACTAGAAACATTATAACTCACATTATCTATCTACCATAAATAAAGCTAATAAAGCTTTAAGTTATACAAAAATAATATTTAACCAGAGGTTAATTACTTAACTTGCCATTTGTGAATTTATTCAAATACCATAAGAGTATATAGAGTATATAGCCTACGGCTTTGCAACACCATCTTCCCCCCAAGTACTTTTTTTTTTGCAAACGTTTGCCTCTCGCTCCGTTAAAATTGTATCATAAATTATACGAAAAATTAATCAAAGGAAACTTGTTGCCGTTCGCTGGCATCTTGGGGGGAAGGTTGATTGTTCATGTTTGCTGACAACCACAATGATGATGATGATGAGTGGCTCCGTTTGGCCCTTTATTTCCCTGTGGCTGCTGCCAGCTCGTTGACAGACATTTTGTCACATAATTTAACATGCAATGTGGGCTCTTTTCGCAGCTCAACTCGCCTCAATTCAAATAACAAGGACAGGAAGCGAGCAATTATAATTTATACATAATATCTTGATAATCAACATAATAAGAGCAGCGATTTCTTTTCATGTTGAGAGGAACATGACATAAAAACGGCAGAAATATGCAAATTAAAATCAAAGAGAAAGATTTGGCGCGCAAGATCACGGAAACTTTTCGAGACTTTTGTTCGTCCAAATGTAAATTTTGCAGACACGTTTCGAAGTATTTTAGCCATGTCATTTTTGAGAATTCTGTCTGCGACTGCCTGAATTTTTCCTCAGCCAACAAAAAAAAAATAAACCCAAAACCTGCCTAGTCAGCATTCATTCACTGGGTTTATTGGTCCCCCGGCTGGGTCTCTGTTGTCGTCGCCGTCTATCTTCTTATTTTCTGGTGATTGTCAAGGTCCAACGCATTGACCTTTGTAACTTACGGAAAGCCATCAAATCGGATTTGATATTGGATGCACTGATTTTGATTTGATTGACTTGTGGTCACGGCTTTGCTACGGAAAATTTTCAAAGGTCTTGGGCAGAGTTGGGAAGTGATTAATCGATCTAAGATATGTCCATGATAGGGCGAGTTATCTGACAAGCTAATTATGTATGCAATAATGTGATAATTACAAGAGTGGAAAATAGTTTAAAGGTGAAGGTTTTACATAATTTTTCAGAGTTTTCCATTAGTAGAAGTCTTAAATACAAGGCCAAATATTCTGTAATCCGTTAGCTTTATTTATTACAACTAAAATTTGTATTTATTTCCCTTTTAATTACCATATATCCCGAGCTTTTTGTTGGCAATTTATTTTTCTGGCTTCTGTTTACCTTTCATTCTACAAACATTATTTGCATTTACATTAAAGAAGTGGCTACAAGTTGCAGAAATCACCGAACTGTGCTTAGCTCATTAGAGTTGTTTAAACATTAATTAACATGCATCTTTAAACCCCCATCATTAGCTCCGTTAAATGGCCACAAAACGTTTGCGGAATTCTCTTGTCGGATTGCGAAAAATCTTGCCTAACTTATATGCAAACTTTTGAAAAATGCCAAAAGATCGCTGATCCCTGAATCTCCGCACTCTCAGACTTCTAAGGCTTTAAAGGGGATAATTCCCATCATCAGAGAGAGAGAGAGAGAGAAGGCTCTTGGCCAGTAATCAAATGTTTGCAGACAAACTCGTTTCTCCCGCTCTCTGGGGCTCTTCTAGAGAATTGCGAAAATATCAACAACCTGAAGTCGCTGCCACCGCCTCGTTAACGTGGCTAACGTGGTTCTAGAGCCGGCCGAAAGTGAAACCGAATACCGAATACCAGCGGCCAACTGCCAATTGCCCAACCCCACAAAAGCTTGATATCTCAAGCACACACCAGTGCCTCCTGCCTCCCGACTTCCCAAATTGGCTCCAAATTTGCCCACTTTATGAGCCGCGTGGAAAACCGCTCAAATGCTCAGGTCTGGAGTGGTTTTTCTCGAGTGAGAAAAACGCCAAAAACAAAAGACTTAAGGCACGAACTTGCCACAAAACATTGTAAACGCCGCTGCGGTGTTGCAATGCCGCCTGCCAATGCACAAACACTTGGCAGACGCCGACTGTTGCTGCTGCTGCAACCCGTCCTCCCCCCGCTGAGTGACCTTCTTTAAAACTAGACACAAAACGCCGACAGTTGCAATAAAAATAAAATGTAAAAAGCAATAGCAGCAATATGGAGTGGAGATGGCAGGTGAATTTTTTATGCACTTTAAATATTATAAAAAATAAAAATAAATATATAATTGTAACTATTTTTCTTTTTCGTTAAGTTTTTCTGTGTAACAATTATTAACAAATTGCATAAAATTTCTTTAAAATAAATATTTAAATTGATTATAGCTTGGTTTTTCCATTTCTAATATACTGATGATACAAAATGGATTAAAATGTATAAATATTTAAGCTCTAGGTACATAAATGTATCACTTATTTTTTAATTTAATTTATTTCCTTCTCTATTGATTTTTTCAGAGTAAAATAAATAAATAAGCCGCGCTTCTTAATAATAAAATCTATTTGAAATAATCAGTAAAAAGTATTAAATTTTGAATATACTGATGAAAAAATATATAATAAAATGTAACAAGTGTATTACTTTTCATTGATTTTAATTTATTTCCTTATTCATTTAATTCTTCTGCTTAAAGTTAATTAAAAACCGAATTTCTTAGTAATAAATTCTCTTTGAAAAAATCATCAAAAATATTATAGTTTGGTATATTTATTATTTAATATTCTGAAGCCGATAAGCAGCTAAGCGTTCCAGAATAAATATTATTATAGCACATTAAAACAGCAAATTAAGTAAAAAAGTAACTTATTTTTTTATTTTAGACAAAACCTCTCCCAAAATCCCCTAACCCCCATCAGAAAGAGTAAATCAACATCTGAAAATATAATAATAAACCTGAAATTGAACCCCGCGTCGACAACAAATGCAGCAGCAAAGCCAGCAAAAACGCAGCAACACTGCAACTATTAGGCTGCAGCGCCGAGCATTGCATTTGAATCAAGTCTCATACACTTGAAAGTTATTTGCTTTTTTTTTCGTTAAGCTGCCTGGCCAATTGGCCAATGATTTTGCACTTTAAGTCTTGTTTGCTTTTGACGGGGCTTCTCTTTGTAATTTTTTTTTTCCTTCATTTTTATTGCAAGCGAATAGCGGCGGGTGGCTTGGCCTTCAAGTGGCAATTTTCATTTATAGATCTGTGAGGAAATTAGCATCACAATATATCGCGCAGTGTATTAGCGTGGCCATAAATCGAACAATCGAGTTCTATGCGATCTCGACGGCTGCCATATATCTCGACTATCGGAGCCTGAGAGTGTCTTGAGTGGTAATTTGTCTCAGCCGGATATTTACCAAGATTTTGTATGAATGCGAGTACAACTGCAGCGGATATGTCGAGTGATTAGCTTGAAGTTTTTTGAGTGTCTTGAGTTTCTATTTCTTGGACAGTTGGTCTTTTACAGGTGTCATTAATAATTCTGCAAGATTTTTCTAGCTACTGGTTGTAGCATATTATTACAAATTGCTGAGGTGATATAAATAAAAGCTGGCGGCTGACACTGACAACAAATGGTAATTAAATATAAGTAGGTTAGAGTTCTGTGAGAGAAATATTTGTGGAGGGTCTAGTATTAATAATAATATATACAAAAATTAAGAAAAAAAAAGCTAACATCGAAGTATTAAAAAATATGGAAGCTTATTTAACATTCTTAATTGTTTACTTAATAAGATTTCCAAACCTGCCTTTTTAAAAATAAAACTCAAGAATATTCTTGGCTGGTATTCTGTTCGTTTTGTATTTTTTGTGTTAAGTTTTCAAATTAAAATTGTAAGAAAATTGTTTGTATATTTGATAATATTTATATCAAAGTTTCTTATTTTTCTATTATACTTTTCTTAGATTCCAACCATAATAAAAACCATTTTAATATTTTTTAAAATTATATATCTTAGGTTTTTAATATTTTCCTTCAAGAACAGTTACCTAACACATCATATTTCGGTTTTTTCTTACCAATTTATGAACTCTCAAAAGATTTATTATTTACCCATTCATTTTAATAAAACTTTGCGGTCTTTAAGGAATTTTTTGAGCCGCCTTTAAGTGTTTGTTCGCGGCACACATTGAGTGTATCTAATGTTTGCTTTGTGTACATTGATATACGATGTGCCAGACAGTAAGATAGTTTTTTTTTAAGCTTTGTGGATATATTATATGGCCATTGACGGGGCACACCCGCCCCGTAACCCATTTTTCAGGCACTCACACAGCGCCGTAAATCAGTCGAAAGCACAAGGCCGCATGCGGGTTATGAACCTGCAACCTGAACCGGCTCTAAGCCAACTCAGCCGGCTTATAAGAGTTTGCCAAGAGCCAAGTGCTGCGGTAAGGTAACCCATCCAGTAGTTACCAGAGTTATTGTGCTTTTTGTGTTTTTTGGCTATTTGCCTTTCTGGGGGCCCCGCAAACACTTTCAATTTCAATTGCGTTTGCAACGCACACTCGCACACCTCGAATGCCCGCGAAATTGCGGTTGTAGTTGCCTCCAAAGCGTGTGTGTCTTTCTGTGGTGTGTGGCTCTTGCGGCTAGTAGCTAATAAAAACAGGCTCTCCAAGTGGCCAGCAGCCGGCAAAATGCAAAAAGTTGAACTAGGTCAACAAGCCAAACGCAGCCGCGCAGCCGTTGACAGCGACAGCGGCAGCAGTAACTCTGCTGAATTGGCTCATTACATGCCCCCCAGGCACTCGGAAAAATTAACCCAGGAGTTAAAATAATATTTACCAAATTCTTAGGATAATATGAAGAGCTTACAGGAATTTACATATTTAAATGGAAATCAATTTAAAATCATTGAGGGGTTTCAGGAATATTTTACAAATGATAAACCAAAAATCTCACTAGAAAATATCATAATCATAAGACATAAAATATACACAATAAAAATCTATTAAGCATATGAAAAGTTAATAAAAATGCTTAACAAAAATATTATTTTATTAAAATATTTACAATTCTTAAGGAAAATTCTATAAGAACTAACACTTCTTTTAACGGCAGGGCATATTTCAATAAGATTTTTTAGGTTTAAACAAAGTTTGTACTTTGTTTTAAGATAAAATAACCGATTCAGAATTTTTGTTCAAGTGAAATTCAAAGATTTTTTGCATACATTTTTAGATTAAATTGAAAGAATTTAGATTAGGCAATTATTTATTTAATATATTATAAAATATATCTTAATATTTACTCATTCTGAGATTATTTCTTTCCCACATTTTTTTTGTTGTTTTAATTTATAGACTTCGCAAATTTTTTTCAGTTTTCCACAAGACATAAAGGCATTCGTTTATAGGTTATTGGCTGGGATAGTTAGATTTAAGCACTGGTTGCTTTGTAATTTTAAATGTATTACATTCAAGTTCTACGAATTCACTTTCTAAAAATATAAATATGAAGAAATAACAAAAGCAACTTTAATATTTCTTTAAGCAAAGAATATACTTTAAGCTAAGAACATAATTTAATAAAACCCTACTTAAATGCCAGAAAGTGTTTTACAAATAATTACAAATTTTTTAAATGTTTTTTTCTTAGAATGTTCTATTATTTTAAAAAAGATTTTATTACCAATTTTCTTTCCCTGAGTGTAAAAGCCCACATGGCTGCTCTCCCCATCTTTCCATAATTATCGACTCCCAAGTTTGTTGCCCAAGTCTTTCGTTTAATGCAGGCTGACAGTGCATTGACATAAATCTAAGTCTAATAATACCTTATTTGTGGATCCGCCCGATTGCCAATTCAATCACAACAATCAGCGAACAATTTAAACATTTGCGGCCTCAGAATCGTCATCAATTGGCTTACAAAATCCGTGAGTTTACATGCAAATTCAGTTGTAGCCTGAGCTGGCACTTTGTGCACTCGGCATGCAAATGTCAGCAGAAGCAGCAGTTTTTTCTGTAGCGTCTCTATTTAAGTTGTTTTGTTGTATATTTTTTTTTTACGGCCCTCTCCCATGCAGCTCATGCATAATGATGACGAATGCCGAGGGATATGGCCATCGTGCCACACATATTTCACGATCATATCTCACTACAGATGGTGTTTTTTTTTGCGGTAAAGTGAAAATATAATTGCCACAGAGAGAGAGGCTTATGCAATACAATATACATATTGAAATTGCTTTTATTTTTGTGGCTATTTAAAAACCACTTAGCGTGTCAATGTGTCAGCCTGAACTCTATGCCATGTCTAATTTTAAAATTCCCAGAGAGCCTACAACGCGTAGGGCCTATGACGACCTTGTCGTATTTATTAATAAAGAAATTAATTGTCAAAGCCTGAAATCTCGGTGCAATTAATTAACGCTGCGCCGCGTGACTTAAGTAAAGTGTATTTCCCAGCGCGCTGGGCTTAGTGGCGGCTCTAAAAGTAATTAGCATTTCAAATTGAGATTGATTGGTAGGTTTTTTATTAACCATAATTACAGGCAATGGAAATTTATTGGCAGCCTGCCTTTTGTCTACAAGAAAACAGGTAATAAGTTAAGCTAAATAATTTCCAACCTATTTGTACCCTGATTTAAAGTTCAACATCTTAATTTTCAATCCACTGTTAACTGGATTCCCTCTGCGGCTGATTGCATCGCGAAAAGGCCGTCGTTAATTCGTAAATCAAAATAAATTATCTCGAGTTCACAGGCTGGTTTTACATCATCCGGTGGGGAGAGAGATATATTGAGATAGCATCTCGAAACTTGTCCCAGCTCGATCTTAATGCCTTAAATCTCTTTCACGGTTCCAATTAAACGCCACACGTGCTGCCATGCCTTGCCATTGGCAGTGCCCATTACCTTTGGCCATTATTTATCGGACATCCTTTTGGCAGCTAATTAAATCAGTTAATTGGCGTCGTTTATTATTTGTTACGATCGGAACTTGAAAAGCTGCCCTGGCCTGGCCCGGCCTGGCAAATTCTCAAAAGTGCGATTCTCATTGACACATTTCGGCGGCTTGAAGGCTCAGGCTCTGACTTAGGCTCCGAAGGTAAATTTCACACAATGCTGCTAATCAGCCATAGTCAAAAAAGCGAAGGTGAATTATTCTTTTAGCAAACTCCGACATCGTTTAACCATTTTTATTATTAATCCGTTGTAAACAAAAGTGAGAAGGTCTCACTCATCGAGAGACACACGAAAAAGTCGTTGTTGTTATTTTGTTCGGAAATTAGCAGCATTTTGTTTATGGGCATTTTTTTATTTGCTGATAATTAAAATTCAACCAAAATTTGAACTTTGCTTTAATTAAAATAAAGCATTTGGAAGGTTTACGACTGGATTTTTATTATACTTCAAAAAAGATCACAAGGTTTTAAGTGCAGGTTGGAAGGGGAGGTTCTTTTTAAGGGGGTTTTCTGGGAGGTGTTAAAAATGTAAGGAAAATATATATCACTTTTTTTATGAAGGGTTAATACAGAAAATATTATTTGAATTGTATTTATTTAATCAGAACGCCTGTTAAATTATCATGTTAATTTATTCGGAGATTCCTTTTACTGGGTAATATCTTTACAATGTCCACTTACTTATATCGAAATAATTATAATTTATTCATCATGTTCTTGAATTTAACAAGAAAGTACTATTTAATAATAGGTCTATTATATTTTTAAAATAATAAACACATTAAGAACTCTTTTTCTTTCCTTGGCAATGTTAAGAATAATTATTAAAGAAAACTGAGCTGAAACATTAAAAATATGCCTACTTTATATTTTATTCTTAAAGAAATACCCTTTATAATAGTTTACCAGCTAAATTCTTTAACTAAGTAGTTTTTAATATTTCTTCACTTTTTCTTAGCAACATTTAGAACAGTTAATTGAGCTAGTACAAAAACACAAAAATTATAAAGCTTCTAAGAGTTTAGTTACTTTAATTTAAATCTTTATAAAGAAAATCTATTAAGTTTTCTTTCTATATTTTTATTTATCTATAATTTGTTCTATATATATTTATTTGTATATGTATTATTTGCTTAATATATTACTTTTTTTTAAATACAAACTCACCTGCAGTATGTATCCAATGCAGCAGATTATGAACCAGGCCACATCCGCAAAGGCATCCCAGATATTCCACAGGGCTTGGCCCCAACCCTCGGCCGCTGGCGGGGCTCCTGGCTCCTGGGCAGCGATCACACCATTGCCATTGGTCAGAGCATGACCATTGGTCAGCGTTGGCTTCTCAGCCTCCGGCAGGTTGTTATTGTTCTTCTCCATTTTTGAGCACAGATTTTTAGCCACTTTATGCGGGGCTTCTTGTTATGAATTTTTACTGTGTAGTTAGATCACACTTTCCTAAAGGCACAAGTTATAGATTTAATTAGCTTTCGTTTTATGTAATTTCTCGTAATTTTGTTGTAATTTTATGCAAGTTTGCCGTTAATTAAAAGGCGAAAGAAACACAACCGCAAGCAACAGACGCCGCGATAGTTTTGTAGTGTTGCTATTTTACTGTTTTGGCTTAATTTTTCGTTGAGTGATTTGAAGTTTGTTATGCTTTTTTGTGGGTTTTCAGATTTTCGGATTTCGGATTTTTCCGCACTGCACGTCCGCTCTCGTGAGCGTAGCAAACGAATTTGAACGTTGTGGGCTCGAAAGGAATGAATTTCGACTTCTTATTTTGGCGCGCTATTGGATATTGCCGACGTCGGCCGAGACTGCGACGCTCGACGATGCCGCGCCGAAGCTTGATTTTGTGACGTCACCGAGCTTCAGGCACAGCTTCGGCTTGACTGTTTATTGTTTTTGTAATTTTTTCCCTCGCCTTTTCGCTTTTTTCTTTTTTTTCGTTTTTTTCTCGTATTATTATTATTTCTGTTTTGCTCATTTCTCGTTCTTATGTTGCTTTTGGCTGCGCTTCGCTTTAACGCTATTTATTTATCTCATTTGGTGCTTGTGTAATTTCTGCCGCCGCTGTTTCCCTAATTGTTTAAAATTAATTGAGATTTATGCTGTAATTACCAAGCTGCATTAGAAGGACGGCGGTTAATTAAGTTAAGGGAATACTAAAGGTGTTTTTTTTTAAAGCTTAGTGGTTGCATTTCTTGGAAAATACTTAAGTTGAGGAGGGTTTAAGCTACGTACTCAGGCACGCGAAAAGTGTTCCTAAGCAGTGCGATAAGGCGTGAGTCTCGCTTTGACTCAATGCTTAGGAACACTTTTCGCGTGTCTGAATACGTAGCTTTAGCAGAAAAGCTTTTTTGCCTTACAAAAATTACTTGAAAGGGTTTCGTTTATTAAAACAAAAGAGTTGTAAGAAAGGGCCAGCTTTGATTAGGTTAAATGTATATTTATTTGTAAATTTAATGGGGAGGCCAGCTCTGATTGAGATAGTGTTAATTATATTGTAAATTTTAAAACATTAAACCAAAAGAAAATGTTGCTTAAAGGCACCTTTTAAAGGGTAATTTAAGTGCCTTATCAATTATACTCCCCTGGCTACCTTTGCAGGTGTAAATATGCAATTAATTAATGCAACTAACTGGTATTATATTAGATAATGTGTAGAGTATGACTAGTTGTCCCAGGGGGTTTCTTCCAGAGCTTTCTGTATTGTTGCTTATGATGAAGGGCAAGTCCAGGTCCGGCTTCTTGTATAGTATTGTTAGTAATTGGAATTGGTAGCTAATTCCTCTTCCGACAGCCACAGTTTATAGTTTTTGAGTTCCAAATAATCCTTTAGGGTGTATTGAAGTCTGGTAGTTGTAGCCAACACTCGGCTTGTCTAGCGTGTATGTATTTGTGGGCAATGAAAAGAGCTCCGTTTCCTTAGCGGAGAAACTCTTCATGGTGGTTTTCCACGCGTGGACATAGGGAAGTTTTTTCTTATCCACCTCCGCATTGCAGAGGACATCCAATACGTCCAAATCGCACTTTGTTGGCTTAATACCGATTATAAAAATGCGGAATGGGACAAGATCATAATCGGTGCTTAAATCCGTGCAGTCGTCAAATAAGTCATCATAATCGCGGTCTTCCACCTGCCGATGCCGAAAGCTATTGCCCATAATACGTTCCATATCGGTAAAGTACTTGACCATATCCACCCTCTTCCAATTCTTCTTCTTTTCCTGCAGATAAGCCTCTAGGAGGGCCAGTCCTTCTTTCGATGAGAGGTCCACAAAAGCGTCGAGGAAGCTCCAGTACTCGCGCCATTCCAGCTGCTCCTGGCTGGCCAGCTGGCGACCCACCAGCTCCAGACCCTTGCCCAAGTCCGTGTTCTTGATGCGGCGTTCACTGAAGCTATCGTTCATGCGGGAAAGCGGGTGATATATCGGGCAATATATCGGGTTCTCTTCGTTGGGTCGAGTCGATGGCAGCTCCTGGGTTGCACTGTTCTCCTCCTCTGGGCCAAAGATGAGCCGTTTGCATATTGGAAGCAAGCTCGACTTGATGGGCAGGCGCGGTAGTGTCTTCCAGTGACGGTAGAACTGCATGGCCTTGTCCCGGTTCATGGGACCCGCAAGGGCGCTGATGGACAGCTCAACGCCGAAATCCGAACTTCTCTTGAGCTTCGGCGGCTCCTTGGGCGAGTATGGTAGACCCACATGTGGGAGCACTTCATTGTTCCAAGCTCTCAGTACGGGCACGTAATAGGGATCGCCCAAGAGGAGTTCCAGCTTCTGAAGGGTCTCCGGCGAAGCCTGTTCATTGCGCTGGCAGATTATGTCCTTGGGCTCCTCACCCTCGCGGTTAGGCAGCGACTTGCACTGCGGATAACCTACAAGCACCTCGACCACGTCCACATTTCCCTGCTTCACGGCGAAATGGAGCGGCGTCTCGCCACGTGCCTTGTCCGGCATATTGAGGTACAAATCCAGAAGATGCTTGCCCAGATCAGACCACATCTCAGAGCTTCCCGCGTTGTCCGTGTAGAGTTGGGCGAACTCGGGATCTGCCACGGTCACCAGTATCAGCTCGGCGATGCTGGGCCGGTTTAGCTGGGCACAGATGTGCATGGCATTGTAGCGGGGACCCTCCTTGAGGCACGTCGGTGTGTCGCCGCTGCTGATCAGGTAGCGTGGATTCTCCCACACGATCTGCCTCACCAGCTCCAGCTTTCCGGCCTCGATCTGCTTGCGGAACTCCTGCAGCTCCTGCTTGGTGGGAGCGTGGAAGGGCGAGCGTTCGCCGCTTAGCATTTTCGGATCTTGCTTGTGTTCCGGCTCCTCGAAACCCAAACGTACGTAGTTCTCGGCCTGCTCGCGGTTGGGGAAACAGCGGAGTCGAGCTTTCTTGTGCTGACGCAGGAGGTCCAGGGCCTGGGATTTCTCCGTGAAGATTTTTGAGCTAGTTTCTTCTGAGGAGATTGATGTGTCTGTCTCACCCAGTTCCGGTTTCGGTATGAATACCCCAAAGTATAACATATCAACCGAAACTAACTTATTTTTCAAAGCCAGCTTTGTTTCCTTCAAAGAAGCCATACTTTTAACTATAATTTGAGTTAAAAAAATTAATATTCTTTAATAAATATTACGTTATTATATAAATACACCCAACAAAAAAAAAACAAGAGTTTAAAGTATACTCAAGCAGTATAACGAGTTAAGTATAGATTTTATACTTCAGAATATCAAATATATACTCCAAAGTTTAGTTTTTATACTCTATAGTTTCAATTGTGTATTTTCGAGTCTTATTTTTATACGAACCTACATCGAAAATTCGATAACATATCGCGTTAGCTGGAATTTAGTGCTTTTCTATTTGTCGCGTTAGTGATTATTATGAAATATTGGTGCAGATGAGTATAAAATGTATACTTTCGTAGTATTAAATGGATAAGCATCTTATTAAGAGATGTTTCATATTCTATGATGATTTTTTTTTTGGGTGTAGTTGTGTTTATGAATATAAAATATATACTTTATGTTTAATTTTTAACGCATCATTCTTTATTAACACAAAATCCAACCCCAAGTAACTTGTACTCTCCGTTCACTTTCCCCTAAAATCCGTTGATATATTTTATTTTTTAATCAAAAGAAAGTCGGCTGCACATAAATTTGTTTACAAGCTACTCTTTGGTCAACCTTTTATCCTCTTTTCCTTATTGTCAACAACACAATGCACTTTGTTCTCTTTTCACCTCATCCTTTGGTATTCACTCTCTCAGAAAAAAAAAATCAATGCGGTTTTCGTCTTGAAATACAGGTTATGTTAATCGAACGAATGGATTATTGGCTTGGCAATTCTTAACGATTTCGTCACATCTTCGGATTGCATAATAAGCAAATTTTAGTTATTTTTTGTATTTAGTCTATTTGATTTGCATTTTTAACTAGAGGCAGCGCTCGTTGGGTCAAAAAACTGATAAAAATGTTTAAGGCCACGCATGTCGCGAGGCGAAGAGAACAAAAGCAAAAAACTTTAGAATTTCACCACAAATTTCTTTCACTTTCTATGACGAAATAATAAGCACACACATTTAATTGCAATTTCACTTTACACCACACATTCCAGTTTACCGATTTTTTATGGAGATGTTTTTCGATTAGCCGGCATATCTCCTTATCTCGATTAATTACCAAAATATGCAAATTAACTTTACTGGATTATCGAGCATTCTTTTTTATTGTGTCTGGTTTTGGTTATTTATATTTTGCGACTGCTTTTTGCCTTAGCTTCGTTTCCCTTTTCGTGGCTTTTTTTGACAGTTGTGACGCAGGCGCAGAGAGCGCCAAAATAAGGGGATGCAGGTAAGGAGCAGAAACAGGCGGCAGAGTCAGCTGTTACCGTTGTACGGCAAGAGAGCGGCTGGAAAGAGAGAGAATGGTATGATAATGACAGCTGCATGACAGCTGCATGCTGGAAACAGCTGTTAAGTAGAGTTGTCAACTATTTCGAAGGAATTAGATTATTAGACGTTAAAATAAAAAAATAATTCCAATTTTCACAAATAAGAAAATTAAAAATCCTTTTTATGATATCTTACCTAAAGAATAACAATAAGTAAAATCCATGGCAAGGTTTAAGCAAGTGCAATTAAAGTCTTTAAAAACTATTTTATACATATATCAGGAAATTAAAATATCACAAATTACGAGAAAGAGTTATTGATAACTATATTTATTTTATAAAAGCCTCTTCTTAAGTTCCAGAACCTAACTAATGTCCTAATAGAGATTTTTCTTAAGCAAACCATTACCTAAAAAACCCATCAATTTTCTTAAATCCAGACATAATATTTATTCCAATATCAAAATGGTGGAGATGGCTTCATTTTCAAAAACAAGGCATCACCAAATGATTCATTTCCCTCTTTCAAAAACTGGCGCCACAATTTATCGCTTGCCAATTTCCGCAATAATTATAAAAATAGCATAATAGTCAAAATTCTACACGAATTAGTTCTAAGCAATAAAAATCGAACACAAATCGTAGATCGCAGATGGCGGCGCATGTTGAGAGCGGTGGCTATTTCCTTTTTCGAGAATTTAACCTCGTGCCCTGTTGACCGAATGCTGAACTCTGGCCAAAAAAACACAGCCAGAGCCCGAGTCCGAGCCCGAGTCCAAGTCCGAGCCCGTGTCCAAGTCGGAGATTGGCCAAAAATAAAAACAGACAATCGCAAATGAATCAACTGGCGGTAGCCTTCGTTGAAAAACCCGTTAGAACCAGCATAAAGGTGAGTCTCTTTGGCTTGGAAGAGATAATGCCTAATGCGCGCCAATCTGAACGTTAACCTATTTCACTTCCTATCAGTGAATTCTCGTTTTAGCCAACATCTGACTTCCGGTACACCAGCGAAACCGAACGTGTTTTATGCCATGTGTGTTTACCCGATGACTCGAGCATTATAAGTTGGATATTATTATTATTTCCTAAAAGCCACCGACGCCGACGCTGATGGTGATGATGATGATGGCCCATTTGATTAGAACTGCCTAAGCGGCCGACCAACCGGCGTTTATTAATTATGATTTATTTGAACAACAATAAAGGAGCTTCGTAATTATTGGCGAATGTTTCAAGGTCACCTGCCGAGGGGCTACCGTTTCGTATCTCTTAGGAATCTCATTTGCGATGTGCTAATTGGATATTGAATTGAATTGCGATATGTTTGCTACTTCTTGGTTATTTTGCGGATTCGAAACGCTCGGGCGGATTCTCGTTAAGAATAACTTGTTTTTTACTTCAGGGGAATTGCGTAGAGGCGATATTGTATTATTATTTGCGATTTTTGGATCTCATAAGTTCTGGTTTTATTGTTTGAGAAACAAATTTTCGTCTGCTTGGTTGGTTGGTTTGTTGTGAATATTATGGGTTTTGGTATTTTAAGCGATTGGGTCATACAGGTAAAATTCAGTGGGAATTCTTTATGAAATGTATTGTGCAAATATAGAAAAATGTGTTGGGGAAAACGTAGACAAGAAATTTCTTATTTATCACCTAAAATTGTATCACTATAAGCCATATTCGAACTTGGTCATCGCCCAAAATATTTAAGGGTATCCCTTTATTGAGTTTTTATTTTGGGATTAAGGGATTGCTTAGGTAAGTTAGCTACTTAAATACTATATAATTCGTATTCATTCTTAGAGAAGTATGTATATTTTGTATTTGTTTAAGGATTTTATGGATTTTTAATTAATATAAATTGTATTAATTAAAAAAAAATTTATTTTTTGGGCTTTAAAATTGGTTAGCGATTTATGGGACTTTATCTAAAAAAATTCGAATTTATTCTTTGAGAATGTAGGGTTTTTAGGGATTTCTTATATACTATGTGTACTGATTTATTTGTTTATACAATATATTTAAATAAGTAATTCTACAAAAATATTTTTAATCTGCAAAATAATTAAAGAACTATTTTGTAAAGTCTAGTAAATTCCCAGTAAAATCATGAATTAATTTTTTGTTTAAAAAACAACGTTGTCCAAAAAAAGGTATAATCTTATTGTTGCACTGAAACCTTAATTTAGTTTAAATCCGCTTTATTAAAATCCCATAAATTCCATGAATCACAAGAACTGAAAGTCCCTAAAAATCCGCCCTGGTTACCAAGTCAAAAATATGATAATTAAAAACTATTCTTCTTTCTCTAAACCTTGTAGTAATTCTGACTCAGCTAAAAAAGGTTAAACATATGTAAAAAAAAACTGATAATACCCTGATTCTTTAACCATTTGGTTGACATACCCAAAAGCATAATTGCCTCTCCTCACAAAGCGTTAGTTTTGTAAACCTGACCAGCAACTTCCGACTTCTTCATAGAGCCGCATTCCCAAAGCCCATAGACAAGAAAAAAAAATTGAAAAAAAAAACGAAAAAAGACAAACAGAAACACTAAATCTTATGTGTGAAGCCCGAAATGGCATTGAATTTTGATTATATTGTTTCTGGCTTTAATTTCAATTAACATAAATGCTCTAAAGTCTAATCGTCGGACATCTGTCAGCATTTTGTTGTAAGCGAATGTTGTAAGAAAATCGTTCGATCATTATCACTAAGATGAAGATTTTTTGGGTAAAATATAGGGAAAATCTGGGTCAGCGAAGGCGGCATAAAATACCTATAAATTTTATACATTTCTATATTTAAAAACCAGACAAGTTAGCCTTAGCAATTGGTAAACATCATAAAGAAGTCATAAGTAAAAAGGCCAAACAACTGACAATTTTTGGCCAAAATAGTCGCCAGAGTTTATTTTATTTTTGGGTTGGAGAAGGTCGGACTTTGGAGTCGTTAGCTTGACGAGAGCAGCCTCTAATTAGAAAAAAAGCCACTCAAAATCCAACTCCTGAAGTGCACACGTTCGAATTAAATGGTTTGTTATAAGTTTGGATAGTTTGCCGGCTGGCTTTTATGGTTATGTCTGTGTTTTATTTTTATGACCATTGTTTTCCAGAAACTCGTTTCGTTCTCGAGTCTAGCCCGCTCTACTAGCTTAAGTTTACCCTTTCACCGCGCGAAAAAATAGAAAAAAAATAGAACACTCTCGATTGGATTTCGGACCTCGGATGCGATTCTGTCTGTTTATCTGTTTGATTACCACAAGGTCTTCCTGCTAACTGTTTATTTTTTTATATTTTTTGGCTTCTCAGCTCCACGTTTGTTTGTTTCAAATTTTAGCACAACTTGCGGGAGTCAGAGTCATTTGAGCAAGTCAAGGTCGTCGTCTTCTCGGATAAATGTCAGATTTAACAAGTTAGGATATGATGATGATTCTACGCGAGCAAATAGAATGCAAATTATTATATAATGGGGGGAGGACAGGTGTCGTGATGACCATCCTTGAATCTTAACAAATGAACATTTGTTCTTAATATATGTTTAGCTATTTTTTTAAGTGCCTCTATAGTTCATTTTTCTTATGTTTTAAAGTACCTATTATTTAATTTGTTATCACATTTAATTACTACTTTAATCTAAGATTTTTCTTGTTGTGTCTAAGGTAGACATTTAAATTTATTTGCATTTTTCTACGTGACTTCAAATGCATGCTATTTTTTTATTTCTTGCATCTATTATATAAGGTTAAAACCCAAATTATAAAAAAGTTGTCTAGACATTTTAAACCTGATATTCTGGCTTAATCCAGCTGAGATGCACACTTTAGTATATTCTAATAATAGAACAAGGTTTTGTATAAATATGGAACTATAAATATTAAGAAATAGTGAATTAAGTATTTCTGCAAACTGTTGTTATATAAGTGGTATGGATTAATGTTTAAGATTTGTACAATAATGATTAAATGTATTCTAAAACTATTTAGTTCGTGAAAAGGTCTGGGTATTCTTTAGAAAGAATGTAGAACATTATCAGTTATCATCGTTTTTAAATAGAGAAAATAAATTACAAGTTTTTTCTCTTTTTAAAGTTAAGAAAATAAAACTATCAACATTATTGAATTATAATGTCTTTTGTTATAAATCGTATAAAAAGGATTAAAATAATTCTGAATTTATTTATCTACTAATTAAAGTTCTTGAAATTCTAGAAAAAAAATTCTATAATCTCAACTCATAACCAATATTTAATTTAGAAAACAAATATCAGAAAAATAATAATTTAATTAACCACTTTCCTCAGGCTTATTGGCTTTTCAAAGCTAATAAAATAGTACTATTAATATTATTGAATTTAATAAATATTATTATTTAATTTCGTGGCGTTTCCCTCCTTTATTAATTTATTTATTTAAATATTTAAACAGAGCCCCAGTTTAGCTTTTATTTAAAATTAAACCACTTGCAAATTGAAACTCAAACATCTTGGGAAAAATGAAGGTTGCAGCCCAAGCAAAAATGTCATTCATTAGCTATGCAAAGGAGATTGCACTTGGCCAGCCACTTGAGAAGCATCAAAAGCAATGACCCTTTGGATTTTCCCTCCCCCCCAGTCCCATTTTCCGCTTTTCCAAGGGAGCACAGCCAACCAACTGTAAACGTAAACAATATCCATTGCGCAGGACAGCGAATCCGGAACAGCTGAGCGCCGTCGGAATCGGGTGAAAGCTTCTTGGGGCAAGGAAAAGCTGAAAGTAAAATAGCGGAAAAGCTTCAAGTGAGCAGTCAGTGGATGGCGGCCAATTTAGACGAGCGGTTTCGCGTTGCCCCTCGCATTTTCACCACTTTTCACCCAGGTTACGTGTCAAGGAGCAGGTCGGACTCCAACGCGGTGTGTGAGCCAATTAAAGGCCAAAAGCTCATCAATTGTGCGAGGTGTTAAAGTTGTTTTGTGACCAAGTTACCGAAAATTAAAGATCAACCCTTGGGCTAGGAAAAATGCCAGCCACTAGCGTCCGAAATCTGACACAAAAAAACCGATTTTGAATCTGGCCAAGTGCCAGCCCACAAGGGAAACCCACAAAAGCGATACCATCATGTCGAGTGGCAGGTAGGATATATCCCTATATCATTTGTGTCATATATACACTCACCGAACCATATCTATTTGGTTGTTATGACTGATATTTGTCGTGTGGAATCAATAAATTGATTTCTGATTGCCATGTGTGTGGGTTTTGCTTCTTTTTCCTCCGATTTTTGTTTTTTGTTGTCTTCTGTCTGCTATTGGCTTTCTTTTTATTCGCTTTCGTCTTTCTTTTTATTTTTATTTTAATTTTCTTTTATTTTGTTTTTGTTCTGCCCTTTTTGGCGAGCGGCGTCACACTGACTGGCAAGCGAATCGCCTACGGACTTGCCTTTTGCCTTGGCCCGCAGTGCGTATACTTGATATATGCATATGTGGGAAGCTTTTCAAGTTGAATTATGAAAGGGTTTTTGGACAGTAATTGCATTAAATTTACAAAGGATGAGTTAAGATTTTATAAGTTGTTATATATTTCACTTGTACTGTTTATACTTGATGTGAGTGTGCTGGCATCTTTCTAAAGAGTAACTTATCATTAAGTTGTAAGTACTAATCATTTTGTAAGTATTTTTAGCCTTAGTTTGAGCAGTTTATATGCGTTTAACACGACATATTTCACTAACAACAACTACTTGGTTTTATATATATTTTTAGAAGGTTTTTCCTTTATAGAATATTATTTTTGTATGTTTACAAGCAATTTTAAATGTAAATAAAATGAATAAAATACTAACTTGGGCTTAGCATAATATAATACAATTTTTTCTGTCAGCTTCTTGACATTCTTCATTAAAATAACATGTTTTTTTAATGCTTACAAGCATTGTTGATTGTAAATAAAACAAATAAAATACAAAATAAGGTATCAGTAAATAGAAAACAATTTTTCCCCTCAGTTCTTTGATTTTCTTTATTAAATAAATTTTTTTTTTATATTTACATTAAATTTTTAAAATTTCAATTAAATTAATATAAATAAAATACAAAGCAAGTATCTAAGCCTAAAAAATGTTTTCTTTAAAATAAAGTGTTTTATAATGATTACGAGCAAGTTTAAACTTAAATAAAATATAAATAAAATACAAACTAGTATTTAGGCAAATTTAACAAGATTTTTCCTCTCATTTCCTATATTTTTCTTGTTGCTAAAGCATAATTAAAACCTTGTTAACATTTATCTCCTAAACCCATTTTAAAAAACACTTTTATTTTATGTTTTCTCCAGTACTTCTTCCATGATTACTCCCAATTAAGTTTATGCTTTTCCTGGGAATTACTTAAGTATTCTTTTATTGTAATTATTTCATCATACCCCGCCAAGTGATTATATACAATGGGGGGTTCCCCTCCATCCAACACATTAAACTTGTTCCCGTTTTGTTGTGTTTGTGTTAGCCATGCTTTTTTCTTACTTTTTACTAACCGAAAGCCTACACATGCAGCGGAAAATAAATCAAGAGACAGACACCAAAATTGAGGGGTCTAAATGTGTTATTTATTTACTTGTGCAAAAGTTTGCACTACTTTCGACTAAAAATAGATACGAAAAGCGTATAAAATGGGAGAAAATAAATGCATAAAATTCCCCAAAGTGTTATTATTAGCGAAAGCAAGGCCGAAGTCAGGGACCAAGGAGCCTGCCATAAGCTAGTCCTGTAATTAGGATAATCGAGCTGCTTAAAATATGCACGAAATGTACACATAATTACAATCAGCAGCAAATTGGCCAGGCCAGTGGCTAAGATGGCTTGTGGCTGTGTGTGTGGGAGCTCCTATTTCCAATGGCGTAACAGGATAACCCCGGGACACAGTCAGCTCCATGAGTCATGGCTTCCAAGAGCCGGAGCCGGAGCCAAAGCCACAGAGAGCAAACAGTTCGCAGACGAGGAGGCTGCGGCTTTTGCTCTTACTTTTAAACACTGGGGAAAAATATTAGGGATTTTTAAAATTTTTATAAAAATATTTAGATTAAAAGAGATATTAATTTAAGTATTTAAAACTAAAAAGGATTAATTATTTATTTTCTTTTCTGTTTTTAAGGCATTTAATGTACATTTTTTTCTTTATCCCCTTTTCGATTTTTGCCTTGGCGCCAAAAAATTGACAGGCGCAAATTTGCATGTCCTTTGCCCTTATATCCTTGTGTTTGTCCCTGTGCCCACAGCTGCGGTTTTGTGGGTGTTCCCTGCCAAACCACAAAAGTCATGTCCTGGCCAAGTGACAGAGACATCACGTCACTTTGGTTTTATCCTGATGATTGCACTCCTCTCCGGGCTTTCAACTTTTCTGTTGGCCAAGCAAATATTTGCAAAACGAAACTTTTATTGCTCAGAAGCCAAGCAATGGGATGGGTAAACATTTGCGAGTGTAAATTAGGTATTCATTTGTTAATTAAGATGTTCGAATTTGACTTCTGAATATTATAAGTATTTTTTAAGTAATATTTTCTTGGGAGGAGACAAGTATTTGTAGAGATTTTATAGAATTATATTAACAAAAAAGTCATAGGTAATTATTATTTATTATTAAAGATACAAGCTACTCTTTAATAAATGAAAATTCATTAATAAATCTAGCTAAAATGCTCTTTATAGGTCTTCCATATTATCTTTTTAAGCTTAAGAACCTTCTTGTTTCAAAGGTCACTTTGGTCTAGCATGTTTTGACATTTTAACCCAATAAAATGGGGTTTAAATATAATTAAAAACACTTTAATTTCCGTAAACAATTCCTAAGGTTAGTCCATATATAAAGAAACTAATTTCTTGTCATAATAAGCCAAATGCCAGGACTTTAACAGCTGACCCGTGTTCAAACTTAAAATGATGTAATATTTTTGGTTTAAAATCTAAGTAAAACCCCTAATTAAACCCCAAATAAAAACCTCATTAAAACTGGCCCCAAGTTGAAAAAGTAAAACCACTTTTCTGTTCTAACCGCCAAACATTTATTTCTACTACAAAACTTAAGCTGAGGTCGCCTCCTAATTTGCACAACTTCGTATTCATTAGCAGAGAGTCTGCCAGGCAATTTATTTTAATTTTCCCGATTTATTTCATCCTTTCCAGCCTGCTGGATGTGCTCTGCAGTGGGAGTGGCGCCCGCCTGGCCCTGGGAACCTCGGTAATCTCCTATCTGATTGTCTACAATGAGGCCTCGGCTCCGAGTTTGCTCTTTGCTGTTCTGCTGGCCACCATCTATGGCACTATGGCAGGTGGGGTTTCATGTTTATTAATTTATGTATTTATTTTATTTTATATTTAATTAATATTTTAATATTTTAGCGAGATGCAAGACCAGTTTACGCAGCCTGCAAATGCCTTATGTGAGGGCCACAAACAAGTTTGACTTTGGCTGCCTTTTTTTGGCCATCTGGCTGGATGCCTTGGCCGCCATGTGTGCCTGTGCTGCCTTGGCCAGGACCCTGAGTGCCTGTCTAGATGCAATGACGGGGGGATTGGCCAGGATACTCATATTGGGTGAGTTGTAAGGTTACTTTTTGCAAAATTTAATTAAATAAATACTTTAAGAAATAAGGAAAATAACTAAATTAAATGAAGAATTACTTCAAACTTAAAATAAATTTATCAGAATAAGTTCTCACTATTTTTTTTTGTTTACTCTCCCACCAAACACATTCCCCTTTAATACAATTTCCCACTCACTCTCTTAGTTTATGCCACAATAATTAAATAAATACCTATTAAATTAAATAAAAATAACTAAATTAAATGTATAATTACTTCAAACTTAAAATAAATTTATCAGAATAAACTCTCACTATTTTTTTTGTTTACTTTCCCAGCAAACACATTTCCCTTTAACACAATTTTCCACTTACCTTTTAATTTATGCCACAGTGTGCCCCATATTTCGTCACGAACTGTGGCTGTGAAAATTAAAATATGAATGCTGCCTACTTTCAGGCCGCAATGCACCCACGAACGAGCCCTGGCCGGATGTGCTCGGCGTCTCCGCTGTCTTCCTGGTCACCGGGATGTTCATGCTGGGCCTGGAGGTGGGTCTGGAGGTTTTAACATCATCGAGGTTCCTTTTCTCCCTCTCACTCACTGCATTAACTTATTCACAGCACTCGAGGGCCTTCAGCCTCATCCTGACACTTGGCATGTTTGGCCTGAACGCCATTCTCAGCGCCGTTGGCTGGTGGCGGGGCGATCTGGTGGCCTGGTCGTCGGAGCACTCCTTCCAGCCGGATGGCATCAGCAGTGTAAGTAGGCGACATCGCCAGCTTTTAAGCCGCCTCATCCTCAACTTCGTTATTGGGTCAGTGCACTGTGTGCCAGTCTGAGTTTTGTTTTTTTTTTTGTTTCGTGGGCTTCCCCTTTATTTTATTTTATTTTTTGTTATTTTTCTGCTTGCCTCTCTGGCTTGTATCGATTTTCGCTGCCGTGACTGGGAACAATTGCGTGACCGCAGCTGGAGCCACAGGATACGGGCTTTTGATTATGACACGTTCTGGCGGGTTTGGTTTTGTTTTTTTGCCCCCTTTTTTGTTCACCGGCATTCCACGGAGGAAAAGTCAGCAGTCAGACAGCAAAAACTGGGAGGAAAAGGTTGAGGAGGAAAGGTAGAGTCGAAAAGAGGAATACCCTTTAAGGGGAACAGGAGAAAATATTATTATTAGGAAAGCTTTAAGGGAGAGTTTTATAAGAGCGTAATTTTGTATTGTTTTTTTTGGGATTTATGATAAATATTAACATTAATAATTATTATAATATAAGAAAGTAATTTTCAATTCTTTTTCTTGGGATTTATGATAAATATTAACATTGATTATTATTATAGGAAAATTTTTCCTCCCATTTCTACTGCTTAGTAGGGGAATACCCTTAAAGAGGAAGCTCAAAAAAATTTTTACTAAGACAGCTTTATGAACAGGTTATATAGTAATATTATTAAGGAAAAATATTCTCTTTATAAACATTAATCATTAATTTGATTGTCAGGCCTACTTAGCCTTAATTTGGATCCAAAAGTATCACCATAGAATAAAGATTTTAATTTAAACATTTCCCTGAAGAAAACCTTCTTTTAAAATATATTTATTATAGTAAATACATTATAATATTAAAATTAATATTTTATATTTGCAAATATTATTAAATAAATATAATATATTCATTTAAATATTAAATTATATTTATTAAATAATAATTATAATAATGGTAATATATAATATTCATTTAATAATCAAACCTTAATGTAGATCCAAACTATATACCCATAAGAGAAACCATTTAGTAACGAGGACAAATACAGAGACCACAAGCGAACAACGTCTGTTATTAGCTTAGCTGTTATTAGCGGCATTATCTGGGTAATAACTGGCTATATCCATCCATCCATTCACTCCCTCGCAGGTCTTCCTGGCCGCCGGCCTGCTCGCCTACTCCTTCCCCAGCGATTGGCCGCAACAGCATCGGAGTGGCAGGTTCACCGTCACCCTAATCACCGGATTGGTCAGCGTTTCCCTACTCCTGACAGCCATTTGTCTTTCCACAGTCGTGCACTTTAAGTGAGTGAAAAATTAATGTTAAAGATAATTGATAATTATTAAACTATTTAACAAACCCCCTAGAACCCACGAGGAGTATGTGGCCGTTCCCTTGTTCAACATCCTCGATGAGAGTGGCTTCCATAAGCTAGTTCCCGCCTCGGCTTGCATGCTGCTCCTGACCAGCTCGGCGGCATTTTTGGAGCTCTTCCCGGAGCTGTACGGGATTGTGGTGCGCCTGGCCACCTCCGAGTGGCGGATTCTCTCCAAGCAAATCAGTTATGAGAGCTCGGAGAGTGGCAATCCCGTGCTGGCCGTGTTCATAGCCGGGAGCATGTGTGCCATGCTGGCCTTTGCCTGTCCCCTGCAGCATTTGAGTTATACCCTGGCCGCTGGCCACATGGGCGGTGTATTCTTGAGGGCTTTCTATCTCCTCTACACTCCCTACCGACCCAAGTTTATGGCTCCGAGTAGCGAGTCCTCACTGTCGTACAGTCGCCTGTCCACGGCCCCCATAGCCAAGAGCAGCAGCTGCAGCAGTGCAGCCACCTCCAGTTCGAGTCGGTTGAAGAGGAGTCTCTGGAACATAGGTTTGCCCAAGCACTCGGGGTTGAAGAAGCCCAAGACGAAGCCCAGGAACAAGCAGGAGCTGGAGAAGGAGTGGCTGCTGCTGGGCGAGCCCACGTCGCCGTGTCCGCAAAGAGAGGGCAGGGATGTGGAGTCCACCATACTCTCAGACGGAGAGCCACCGGTAGGGGTTTTAATTTTAAATGATTATAATTTTAGTTAATTAATTCTCTAAAATATATTCCCACTCAGCCCTCCGACTTTGAGTACCCGGACAAGTTTGACAAAAGCGATTCAGACACCTCCACGGACATAGATGCTATTGTGGATGAGTATCGCGAGAAGATCAAGGTAAAAATCTCGAAAAAATCAAACTTTAGAATATGCTAAATATCCTCTTCCTACAGGTAACCACAGCAGGTCCTTTGGAGCGCAGCGTGCGAGTTCCCACGGTCAGCTCGTGGCGGGTGACCATCTTCGCTTTGGTGGTCATTGCCTTGGGCATTGCTCTCTGCGTCGCTGGACTGATGATGCACTGGGCACCGGCCGCCTTGACCGGGGGCATAGGAGTCCTCATTGTGGCCTTTATGATGGGCTTTATCCCAAAATATACAGGAAGCGTGATCAATGTGAGTCCCATCCTCTGTGGGATGTCCTTGCTGCTGGGCGTCATCCTATTCAGCGGCTGTGCCGTTCACTCCTGGCCCGGGCTGCTCATCTGGCTGATGGCCGGACTCATCCTGGTGATTCGTTGCGACAAATACTGCTGCAATTGCTTCGAGCACACGACGATAATGAATGCCCAACTGATACCCAGTGTGTCGGGGAAAACGAACGGGGGATCCGCTTCGGGATCCACCTCGAACTTGGCTGGGCCCTCGACCAGCATACGGATACCCAGGCCGCCCAAGGGCGTGGGTGTGGTCAGTCTGCCGCAGCGCATCAACGGGCACCACAGATGACAGTCGGAGTCCTCGGAGGACGAGGGCGAGGACCTGTTCCACGAGGACTTCAATGTGCGTGACTTTGACGAGGAGGACGACGAGGACTGCTGGACTGATTAGCGGGCCAGCTCTTTGATTGCTACGCAGATCCAGCTTCGAGCCACTTTTGCCTGACATTTTCTAGCTAGCTACCAAGAATTGATTGTCGAAATTTACCTAAAAAAAGTATTTATGTAATTCTAGCTAGGCCTTGCTCTCTACAATTATAGGTTCCAAAATAAAAAGCAATTTTCCAAAAGAAAATTCAAGTATTTAATAACTGATAAGTTTTAATCTCTAGAAGGTTTTTTTAGGGCTCATTCTCATTCTCCATGAGATAATCCACGAGTTCTCTGATAGGTAACATTACAGTCTCCTCGTAGCCGGGTTGTATCTCCATTACCCTTAGTAACAGCTCACTGCGATCACAGTTGAGATAATAGTCGAACTTCTCAGGTTCTGCGGATCTTAAACTATTCGAGACACTGGCCGACATTTTTGTTTGAGGTTCTGTCAAAGCCCAAATAATTAGGGCGGCCAGTCTGGTTCTTCTGCATTCTTCGAGGAAGTTCTCTCGGGTTATAATATTGGTATCCAAGTCCAATCTAATTAACTGAGATTCCAGGGCCTGATGATAGTGCTCCAAACACTCTTCATAGATTTCCTCTCTAACTTTTGCAGGGGCCACTATATAAAGTATAAATAAAACATCAAGTATGGGAGAACAATACTTGGTCAGTTGGAAATCAACAATGCAGCAGGCATTGGGCAGTAAGGAGGTGTCCTTATCGAAATGAAAAAATATATTCCTATCCCAGGTATCGCGATGGCAGAGAACATTTCTTATGGTCTTCGAAGGAGCCACAAATTCCTCTGCCTTGGTAAGCAAATTGTAGAGTTTATTTTGGATAAAGCTCTGGGCTTTTTTGTTTTGGTATTTGGGATGACGGGCTGCCAGGAAGACAATGGCCTAGAGAAATATTTTATTAAAGTAAAATATAAATTATATAGATATTATAGAAGTAGTAAACCTCACCTTAAGTCCTGTCATGTACCAGGAATTATCCGCACTCAAATGCAATTCAATCAACACATCCTTGTAACTCTCATCTATATTTACTTGCTCCTTTTCCTCCCAAGCTATGCTAGAGGCATGTAGTTCCGCCAAGTGTTCCAATACCAATTTATAATGCTCCAAGGTATAGCTCTCAGAGGCCTTGAGGTGTCTATAATTCAGTGTTAAATCTTCCAGCACTAGAATATCATTCCGACTGTAAAAACACTTGGGAAAGAGTTTCTTAGTAGCTAGAAAAAATATTTAAATTAGTTTTAAAGTTTAAAATTAAATTATTTACAATTATTTCTTACCATATTTCTGTACATTAGGCAGTATCTGGGTATAAAGAGCCGACTCTTTGAGGAACACTCCCTTGCGTTCGCACTCCTCTCTCTGGGGTTCATTTTTGCGTGGCAAACTCTTTATAAAATATTCCAGGTTGTATTTTTCTTTCTTTAAAGTATCCTCAACTGCCAGGCGAAACTTGTAGTACTCTCCCATGTAGCCCATTAGATCATTGGATCCAGCATCTAGCTCGGACTTTAGGATCACTAGGTTGGACTTATCACTTTCTGGTAGAGTTTTTTGGGCTATCAGCAGACATTCCTCTAAACTGAGTAGATCCATGACTGAAGATTATACAGATGTTAACTGCTGGACTTTAAAAATCTAATTAAAAGCAGACGTGGAAAAGATATCTTTTATAAGGCGTCTGGGAGAAGCTGCTTGAGAGATATGGAAAAGATTATAGTTAGAAGAAGATGCTTCAGAGTTTTTATCTTTATAGATATGTTAACTATTGTGATAATAGACACTTAACATGCCCTAGAATTTTTTTTAAATTATATTTTACAAAATTATTTCCAGATTTCTTTTAATAAAGCTGTCCTTAAAACTCAAAAGCTTGTGGTAATGGTTACAGTCTAAATTCGTGTTTAGATAATAAAACCAACTATTTCCTATATTATTACTATACCAACTATTATTACTTATAAAATTAAAAAAAAAAATTTCCAGAGATCTTTCAATAAAGCTCTATCCTTTACTGAACTTTAAATTCAAAAACCTGTCGTTATGGATAGTTCCCAAGCCCAAATTCGTGCTCAGGCAAAAGAAATCTACAAATTATTTAAAGTAAAACTACTACCTTTAGTTCAATATACCCAAACAAAAATTTAAATAAAAGTAACCCTCAAACATTGTCAACTTTCACCGATAAGATAATCCCAGGCACGCTCTTCAGTGGAGTTGGGTAAATAAAGAGAGAGTCCCAGCCCCAATGACTGATAAAAAACCGAGTGTTACCAGGCGAACAGCGAGATAGTGGGCTCGACAATGCCGTTTAATCAGTTTATTTTTTATTATATGTCAGTTCCAGCAAATCTCCCACACACTCGTACATATAATCGCGAAAATCTGGATGATCCTTCATCAGGCGTAGCACATCCTCGGTGCGATCCACATTGCAGAAGCGATGAAAGTCCGCCGGCTGCTTATCCTTCAAGTTTTTCAGGTAATTATCGGGCAATCGCAGGATAGTGGCCGCTATGCAGTTGTAGGTCACTCCGAATAAAGCGAAATCCCTGAGGGATTGCTCAAATTCCTCCAGGCTCAGTTGCTCCTTATTGGCATCGATGCCCATTTCCCGGAGTTCCTCAGCCAGAGTGTTGTAATAGGTTTTGATCAGGTTACCCATAATTTTCTTGCGATTGCTGGGCTCTAGGTTGAGGTAGCTGACCAGGTGAAAGTCCATGGCAGGTGGGGCATAGCGACACAGTTGGAAGTCGACCAGGAGGGATCGCTTCTCCTGCGGCTGCTCCTTGTGATAGAAGACATTCGCTCCCCAGGCATCGCGATGAACGAAGACATTGCGATGCAGTGGCGATGGGTTAACCATGTAGTACACATTGTCCAGACATCGGGGTAAGTCTTTGGCTATATATTCCTGAGCTTTGGCATTATCGCGGACATCGGGATGGGTGGCGGCCACTGCCAGAACGGCCTGTAAAATAAATTAATTAATTTATAATTAAATAAATATTATTAACGAGGATTTTCTTCTTGGTAAAATGGAAATGTAAGGCTGTGTATCGAGATATATCGATACCATAATATTAACGATAAAATTTAATAAATATCGATAAACAAAACTATTTGCAATCAATAAAATATCGATAACTTCATCGACTTTCGAATTCGACATTCCGGTTAATGGCAAAACTTACTTTCTTTCAACGAAATATCAATAATTTCGATATAACCCATGTCTATCATCTAGGACCACTAAAGCTATGATTTATCATTTAAATATTACAGTTTAAAAATAATCGATATACAGTCTTTGATGTACAACTTCGGTATACAATCTTTCATATATAATCTTCGATGTACAATCTTTAATATACAATCTTCTATATACAATCTTCGATTCATCGATTTATCATTTAAATATTACAGCTTAAAATAATGGATATACAATCTTCGATATATAATCTTCGATGTACAATCTTCGATATACCATTTTTGATATACAATCTTGAATATACAATCTACGATATACAGTCTTCGATGTACAATCTTCGATATATAATATTCAATGTACAATCTTCGATATATAATAACGATGTACAATTTAAATCTTCGACGTACAATCTTCAATATACAATCTTCGATATAAAATTTTCAATATACATTTTTCGATATACATTCTTCGATATACAATCTTTGAAATACAATCTTTGATATACAATCTTCGATATACATTCTTCGATATACAATCTTTGATAAACAATCTTTGATATATAATCTTCGATGTACAATCTTCGATATACATTCTTTGATATACAATATTTAATATATATTCTTCGATATACAATCTTCGATATACAATCCCTAATATCATCGATATTTTCAATAGTTTCTAACCCAAACTCACCCTCAAACCCGTGGTGTACCACTCAACATCTGGATCCACAGACATTTCCTTCAGCCACTCTCTCAACTCCACGCCAATTGTTTTGCCCTGCTCCTTCTCATAGGCAATACTGCTCGCATGGAGAGTAGCCAGGGTCTTCAATATAGGATTCAACTGATCCTCGCTAAGAAATCGAGTGCCCGTAGGCAAGGCCACATAGCCCAAATCCTCCACATTTTGCATCACAAACAGGTCATCGCGGGTGAAATAGCACTTGGCGCACCACACATGGGGCGCTATAAATATTTCTTATTTAATACTAATTTATTATTGTAAGATAGTTACACATACAAAACTTCTTGAGCTCCTTGAGCAGCAATTCATACAGCTTACTCTCCTTTTTGATAAAGCCCATCTTCTCCATAAAGAACTCCATATTGGCATTCTGAAATATCACCGACTTGACAAACAGTCGGGTGGTTTGTTCATCTTTCTGATTCTCCAGCTGATAGGTGAGATTCAGGTGAAAGTATTCACCTAGGAAACCGACGTGCTCCGAGGCCGGCACTATTTCAAAACGATTCAAGACTCCCCGTTGCTTCTTATCGGTCAATAAATTCAACAAAATCTCTTTACACTCGTCCAGGGTAAACAGTTCCATGCGATTCTTACGCGTCAGCACGGGCTTGTAGTCGTCGTTACTCATTTTTTCGTGTATATGAAATCTATAACAATCTATAAATTTTTATAAATCTACTCCAACAATCGCGATGGAACAGCTCGAGATTTAGCTGGGAACTGTTTTCATTTTCAATGGGCTCTAAGAGTTATACTGAGGAGAGATACTCTACGGATTTTTGGGGTATGTAAGCTGGTAGATCTTAAAATTATTGAATAAATATACTTAAATAAGTTTTTAATTTAATAATTATATTAATATTTATATAATATTATTAAAAATATTTAATGTATTATATTAGATTTAGTATTATTAAATAGGAATAACAGCGGTATCTATAACCATTTTACTTTCAAAAATTTGATTTTTATACAATTAAATTTTAATTTCTTTTGTTTAATGTTTAAATATTGATTTCCTCAGGTAATTTAATATTTAAATTCTACTTATTTGAACTCTTAATATTTAAATATAATTTTATATATTTTTTCTAATCTTTTCCCCACAAATAATAGAGTAATTAGGCTTCGCTCGCATTTAAAAATATTTTTTTTTTTTTTTTTTTTTTACAATCACTTCTTATCTTATGACCACCTCTTGAAACCCCGTCCTTATCGTCAGATTCCCTCACATGTTTCCCCTGGCCAAGGCCATCTCCATGACATCTATACAACACTCCTCCATATAAGTCCTGAACTCTTGATCCTTTTCCATATGACTTAGGATCACCTTGCTGCGATCCACATACTTGAATTCATTCGTCACGAATTCCGGCGGGACCTTGACTATTGTGGCAGCCACGGCTCTGTAGACCACGCCAAATAAACGATAGTCCTCGTAGGATTCAAGGAGTTCTCCCTGGGTTATCTCCAACTCCTTGAGCTCAAAATCCCTTAGATTTTTCAGTAAGAAACTATGATATAAATCAATGCATTTACTCTCTAAACTCTTTCTATTTTTCGAACTGAGATTCATGTAAAGACTAAAGTTCAGGTCCGAGGCTGGTGGAGTGTAGCGACAGGTCTGGAAATCGATTAGCAGAGCAGCTTCTGATTTTTCGCTTGGAAAAAATATATTACCCGACCAGAGATCGCGATGGCAGAGGACATTCTTGTATTTCTTGGAAGGCGCCGCCTGCTCGTAGATTTCCTCCATTATCCCAAGAAGTTTGGTATCAATAAAATTGAGTTCCCTTTGGCTCTGATATTGGGGAAGACTCCGGACTGCTGCCAGGACAGCCGCGAGTCCTGTGGTGAACCAGGCTATCTCCGAGGCCACGGTGATCTCCAGCAAATGATCGGCATAGGAATCGCCAATATTCCGCTGGGTTTTGTGTTCATAAACCAAACTGGCGGCATGAAAGGCAGCCATTGACTTTATTAATTGCTGCATATTATCCTCGCTTAATTCGTTGGTCTTTGAAGCTCTGTAGCCTTGCAGTTTAATGTCCTCCAGGACCAATAAATCACAGCGAGTGAAATAACAGTCGGCACTCCATTTTGTAGAGGCTTTTGGGAGGGTTTGATATTTCATTTCTTTTCTGTTTTTTAATTTTCATTAAAAATACTCACAATATTTCTGCATATCCTTCAGGAGAGTCTCGTAAAGCCACGCCTCCTTTTCGAAAATAGCTTCCTTGGCCAGCTCAGCACTTTGTTGGGGCAGGGCTTTTACAAATAGTTTAACCTCTTTTGGGATATTTTCTTTATCCTAAAAGTAGGCAAGCAAATTTATATTTTCTTGTATTTTATTATGTATATTTAAGTATTTTTTGTGTTAAATGTAAGTTAGATTCTACATGGCGCCTCAAAGGGTTATCTCTCTGTAGACCTCACAAATTAATCAGTCGACAGGTTCTTGATGAATGATTTGTCACATAATAGTACAAAACACTTAAGGCTTAAGTAGAATTCATTGATAAGGAATTTATAGTGCTTATCCGTAAAACCATTTAATTTAATATAATAAATAAAGGCAAACTTTTCCTTGTATTTATTTATTCATTTAAATTATTAGTTATTCTAAATGTAGGGTTTTTATTTTACTGAAACACACTCATCCAATACCTTATGCTTTATTTTCTAAAAAAAAAATGTATTCAAGATATTTCTTGAATATTTCTAAGCCTTTAAAAATAATTTTGAATAATAGTAAAGCAAATTAAATGATTAAATTCCTTTAAGAGGCACGCTTACGCTTTATTTTATTAAACAAAATTATATTTGAAGTATTTCTTATCTTATTCTTATTTATCTAAGCTTTAAAAATACTTTTGAATGAGAGTAGAGCATATTAAATTATTAATTCCCTTAAGAGGTTCGTTTACGCTCTTTTTTAATTGAACAAAAATATATTTTATGTATTTCCTTAATTTACCTAAACTTTAAAAATATTTCTCAATGAAAGTAGATCATATTAAATTCCTTTAAAAGGCACGCTTACGCTTTGTTTTATTAAAATTAATTATTAAACCAATTTCTTAAATGTATCTAAGCCTTAACAAATATTTTTAAATAAAAGTAGATCCAATTAAAATATTAAATACCATTAATTCCATTAAAATATTAAATTCCATTATTAAATTATGCCCAGAAAGAGTTACTAATCCCCCACTATCATTTATTAAAGACACACTTTCTCATCATTCGCTATCGTTTTATGGAGGCCAACTTTGTATCTATGGGATATACTTTTTCCAAGTCAACAATTTAGAAACATACTTACATTGCAGTATCTCAAAGTCAGTGCATAGTAATCCCCTAGATAGCCGATGGCGCCAAGATCCCTATCCACACGATAGTCGATAAGTTTGGCTTTTCCCGCTCCCCTTTTCACATTTTCCAATATTTTCTCGCACTCGTTGCGGCTGAGCAGCATGTTGCGTATACGTAATGTGGGCGGCATATTACGTATACGTACGATCTCACTTATTTCTCTCCCTCTCTCTCTTGTGAAAGAAGAAAGCAAATTTTCCGGCGTTTTTCACTCAGTCACTCAGTTTTTCACTGCAGCCGCGGCCTCCACTGTTGGCCGTGCACAACTGAGCAAAAATAGAATTTCGCTCACTTTTTATTTTCCGATCTTTAAAGCGAACGAACACAGCTGTTCATATGAATTGTAACTAATCTACACATATCTGAGCGATAAGACTTAAAGATGTAACGAAGCGATTCACCTGATACAATATGGGGCACTGAGAAATGTCAATCGGGAAATAGGGCGCAGAATATACTTGAATCACTTTCTTTCAATGATCTTGCAAATATTTTCAAATAGAGCTTGGTTTTGTAACATTGATTGGTGATGGAAAAACATCGAAAAGGGATTACTTTTGTGGGGTTAGCGAATTAATTAGTTACTTAGAATTAGTCTATTACGGTGTCTATAAAGGTTAAACAATTTAAAAAAATATGTAATAATATTATATACTATACATAAGATTTAAAATCTATTTTTTATACCTTTTTCGTGAATTTTTCACTGTTTTAGATTACCTGTATTTATTTCGAGTTGTAAAATGTTTGCTATTTTATCATCAGCGATTTTTTCACTAGTGATTTGTTTCCTTTTTTTACTTGTACTTTTTTATTTCTAAGGACTTCAAATTATCTGTCGAAATATTATGTTGATCATTTAATTTAATTTTATTAATAACACATTAAAACATTTTTAGCTCACTTTTAATTATATATTACTTTAAAAATTGATCTTTAAGTTTCTTATTGGTAAAAACTCTAGTTAAGTTGAGATCACTTGTCATAGATAAGCTATAAATCTTTCTTAAGCATAGTATTTCTAACAAAAATTATTAAATATATAAACCAATTTCTTTAAAAAGGTTTTCCTTCAGTGAATTATTTTGAAAATATTTTTTTGATTATATTTACTTTAATAAAATCTCTTAGGTATTATTAAGCGCTTCAATCGATTCTTCTCGTGGATATAAGTGCTGTAAGGACGAATGGTGATATAGTAGAAGATTTCCACAAAGCTGAGCAAACTGGCTCCCACAAAAAGGCCAGTGGTGCCGCCAATGGACACTAAAAGTAAGCAAATACAAATAAATAATAATAAATATATTATTTTCTATCAATAATTTAATATTTGTTTAGCTATTAATATCTCACCCACAAGATCCAATTTGCCGCGCACCAAATTCCTTTTATATCTCTCCGTGGGCAGCTCTATAAGACCCACTTCGACCCTGGAGACAGGATTCTGCTGTCCCGCCATATTGTCCTTGCTGTCATAGACCGTGGTGATGTCCACTTCCGTGCAGGAAGGCAGACAGTCGCAGACGAGACCCTTGCGACAGCGACGCTTGGACCATTTAGCAATGATCACCGATAGATCCTCGTAGTTCCGATTCAGACACTCCAGGCCATCCATGTTGCACAACTGCCAGTCGGGGGAGTTGGGTGATAGGTGACTGGAGCAGTTGCACAGCTCCATCTGGCGATCCTTGCGACACTGAACGGTGCAGGCACTGTAGCTGTAGTGACTGTGCACATCCAGGATGTTCTCATCCGCAAAACGGCAGTTCCGCTGATGAACACTCGTCTGGCGGATCTCCTCGTCGTTCTCAATGTCACGCTTGGAGATGTATCTTCTGGAATATTTATTGATTTTAATTTAAATAAAATTTTGGATATTATTTTTATATAAAAATAATTATATAAATTTATTTTTAAATACAAATAATTCTTACACAAAGGATATGTAGGGTCCTACTACCAGGAAATCTGTTTTGGGTGTGACCAATGTGGGTACTTCTTCGGTGCCCAAAATAAAGACCTGTTTGTAAGAAAAAAAGAATAAAATTATGATAAAAGATTAACTATCGAATCTTATTTTATTTTATTGGAACCGTTAGCTCCTCATTTAATTAACAGAAAATTTGTTAAAAATATATATTAATTACAGACAGCTCATTTGGTTAATACTTATAAGAGCTTTTCAAAAAAATGCACAGCACACTTTTAGGTTTGAAGTTTCTAGCTTTTTTCAGCCCATAAATTTTCTACTTTGTGGGTTTCTTTTAATTTCCATTTAACAATTATTATATTATATTATTTATTAATTATTTTAATTATATAAAATTATTAATTACATTCTATTATTTATAATATTATAATATTTATATTTACCGTGGCCTCCGTATGCAATTCCATTCTCAGAGCCCCTGGTCCACTGTCCCTATTAGAGTACATGTTCAATTTGGGGGCCTTGCTACTCCTAAAATGTGGGAAATATTTTTATATAGTATTATTTAAATATATTAATTATATATTAAAATGTATATATTATTATTTATATTTAATTTAAATTAATTTAAAGCTAAAAACCCACCCCGCTTGCAGGGAATTAATGGCATAGCAAATTCCCAGCTCAGTTTCCATGCGATGAAAGTACTTGCAGCACTCAAAAGGCTGATTATTCCACTCACAATTGCTGATGGAGTCCACACAGCTGCTCCTGACCAGCTCGGCGTAGTAGGAGAAGTTGGAGTAGAAGCAGGAGGCGGTGACCTCCTCGCCACTACACTCGTGGACCGTGTGATAGGACTCGCCGCGGAAGAAGGCAATTTCGCTGAGGACCTCCTCCAAGGTGAAGTCATGATCGGCGCCCCATAATCTGAAGCAGCAAAAAAATATATGTCTGCTCATTAAAAATTTAGTTTTTCAACTTACTGTTCCGCCACCTCTTGAATTCGATCCATGTTCTTTGATTCACAAACAATAATGGCTGGAAAATTGGTATTCCAGTCGCGATATGAGCTCTCCACCACAAAGCTAATGGCATTGTTCTCAAAGGCACCTGAAAGGTGAGAATTACCAATCTTATCCTTACCTTAAAGTCACAAAACTCACTTAGAGAAGCCTTGATGAGCAGCCAGGAGGCATACCAGGAGACCACCAGACAGATGATCCAGAAGATGCGCTCTATCCAACTGGCATCCTTGTCCACTATGAACCTGGCTCCATGCAACGTGGAGTTCTCTAGATACTCCTCTATAATCCTTCCGAATCTCATGCTGGAATGTGGTCACTTCGGGGCTTAGTTATTGACTAAATTCCTATTATTTGAAACCCTTATTAATGACCTAAACTAAGTTGAATAATATTGTTATCCATCTCTCCGTCGCCAGCTGCTGATTTTCCCAAACTTTTCTAACACGCAAGTGTCCGGGAATTGAATCAACATTTATCTAGGGATTATCTTTGGCTGGCATTAGGTTTTGTTTGCTGCGCACAAATAAATATAAGTAATGCCTCAAGACAAAGTTTACTCGGCTTTCATAGGTTATATCTGCCATAAATCCTGGCTAATTAGTTGCCAACTAGGAAGTGCGAGCTGCATTTGCGTAACACGTTTAATCTCTGTACAATAGCAGTTATAGTACATTATCTAGGAGATACTATGCGGTAGAACTAGTACTAGTAGATACACACGAGGAAGTTTAACTTAACTAATATAGGTTAAAAATGGTGCTTCATTAGAGAGAAGCTTGGATAAGTTATAAGAAATTGATCTTTAAAATTTTCGGGCTTTATAATAGAGATATAAGTAAGTGTACTAATGTTTAAAAATAAGAAATTTAAATATGATTAATTGCTGTTAGCAGTCGCTTCTTTACTTCCTTTAAGTTTTCATAAGGAATATGAAGACAACGGCTATTGCATTGATTTATTTTTAATTGTATTTATATATTATATATTATTAAATTAAATTTTAGTTTAATCAAAGTCTTGCCTAATTAATATATTAAACAATGAAGTATTTAAACAATAAACCACCTTATTAAATATTAGAAAGAACACCATAGCTAAGTCTCGAACCACAAAAAATACCCAGCACTCTGTTCGTAAACCATTTCCCACTTTTTTGGCTGAAGCGTACAAGGTGTTTTATGGAGAAAAACCAAAATCTAGCTTGTGACCCTAATTATCAACTGAATTTAATTATTTAAAATTTGAAAAAAAAAGTCAAAACAAAGGCCTACTTATTATATCGTGTATTGATATATTGATATTGATTTTAAACCGCATTATATGCACTTTGTCTTATCAGAAAAACGAAAACAATTTACCGAAAAAAGTGAACTACAACCTTGTGTACTTTAAAATAATTTATAGACTTGCTCAGCCTAAAAATCTCCTAAAATATCGCCAAATATTACACTCTTCCTTCAGTTATTTGCATTTATTTCAAAACTCTTTTTAATTTACACAGATTTTTGAGCTTCCCAAGACAGGGCCTTGAACTCCTTTTTCCACATTTTACATTTTTCCCATATTTATTTTCGCTTTCATCAGCTTTTCAACACCTGATTTGCCACACCCCCAGGAGCTGACCCTTAATTTCTTGGCACACTGTCTAGGCGCAAAGCAAATATTGTGAGGGATTTTAGGCTAACGCTTTTTAAGTGCCAATCCCCCCGCCACGAGACCATACACCTCCCTATCTGAAGGGAAACATCTCTTTATCTCGAGCAGAATTTACAGCAGTCTGGATTCGGGGGGATATATAAGGCCAAACCCTCAGGGAGAACTCCAAACAGTAGTCTTCGAGATGGCCACCGCCTTGGAACTGAGCAGCAGCGAGATCCGCGGCCTATGCCAGCGGTATTTGCACCAGGATGTTCCCTACTCGGACCCAGGATTCGATATCATTAGCTATCAGCTCAGGCCCACCTCGGATGCCCCGGCTGGATATTTGGGCAGTCACTTCTACCTGCAGGTCACCCTGAAGCTACACGACTCGGAGGAACCCCGCCAGCTGACCTTCTTCTCCAAGTCCGCGCCCGAGGGCAATGCGGCGCGTATGGAGTATCTGGAGGACTTCGGGGTCTTCCAGAAGGAGATCGCTGTCTACCAGAACGTCCTGCCCGATCTGCACAAGGCCTGCGCCGCGGTGGCCCCCAACTGCTATTATGCGGACAAGAATCTCCTCGTTTTCGAGAACCTCGCCGATCAGGGATACCGCATGGGAGCGAGTCGCGATGGCCTGCTCTCGTACGAACAGCTCCACTGCTGCCTGAAGACCCTGGCTGCCCTGCATGCGGGCTCCATCATCCAGGAGCAGAGATCGGGAAGGAAACTGACCGAATCCCAGCCCAAGTCGGTGGTGGAGAATTCCTATCCCTGCGATGTGGGTGCCGATCACCTGCGGATGGTCAACTTCCAGAATGCCTGCCTGGTGCTCAAGGAGTTCGTCAAGCTGATGCCCAAATATCAATCCAACTTGGACTATATCCTGGAGCACTTCACGGAGAGGATGTCCTTTATATTCGAGGCTGTGAAGACCTCGGATAAGTATCAGAATACCCTACTCCACGGCGATCTCTGGGCCAATAACATCATGTTCCAGTACGGCAAATATGGCGAGAGTCCTCTTCAGTGTCGCCTCGTGGACTTTCAGCTGGCTCGGTATGCTCCACCTGCCCTGGATGTCCTGACAGTCCTTACCATTCCCACATCGAAGCAGTTCCGGGATGAACACCTCCGGGAGCTGCTGGCGGAGTATTATCGCTTTATGACCGAGTTCCTGAAGAGAGCCGATCTGGATATAGCTCGCTTTATGCCCGAGCAGAGCTTCTACCAGTCGGTGGAGGAGTTCCGCAGCATTGGCCTCATCGAGAGCTGTCTCTTCTGCCATTTGGTGATCCTGCCCCCGGAATCCACCAAGAAGCTGACCAGCTCTGCGGATGGTTTCAGTGACTTCTTCAGCAATCGAAGGATTGAGATCTGTGTGGAGGCCTTTAACAAGGATGAACTATACAGAAATCGTTTGGAGGACATGATCCAGGACTTTGTGGATAATTTTGTCCTCAAGGGAGGAGAGTAAAGTTATTTATTTTTAAGAATATTGTTAATTAAATTTCCTTCGAGAAGGAATATATATTGTATATATATTTTTCATAAAAAGTTTTAGCTTAAACTTTGTTTCTTTATAATAACCAGAAAAAACGATGTCCTCTATCCATTCCAGGTAAGTGAAAACCTTGGTGTTTTTAGACCTTGGAGTTTTGGCCGAGCAAAAGCCACCTTCCGACACAATCAATTAATCAATTGAATCAATTAAAAATATATAAAAAACGAGCAGAAAGAAGGAGATAATTCCCCTTACTTATTTATCATTTAAAAATTATTTTTTTCAGACCTTTATAAAGTCTAAAATGTACACTAGAAACTCCAATATTAATGTGAAATTTTCCGTTATAATAAATTAAATTATTTTCCCCAAAACATAATTACAAGCCTTGAAAATCCAGAAGCGAATCCCTCAACCCCAGCTTTACTTAGCTTTTTTGTCGCATGCTTCGTTGAGTTTTCGTCTTCGTTTTCGTTTTCGATATCAGTTTCTTTTTTGTTTTTCATTTTCGTTTAGCTTCTCTTTTTTTTAGTTTTAAAAAACTTTCAAGCTGTGTCCAAACCTGCCATCCAATACGATACGATACGATCTCCGGCTTCGGCCAGTCTCCAGCCGCTTGGCTTAAACTCAGCTTAAACTTAAATTCAGTTGCCAATTGGCCGCATTCAATTCCACAACTGCTGGCGGCTTAAAAACTTTTAAGAAACTCAACTGTCAGTTTCAGCCTTAATGAGTAAATAAAATCGCCGTTATTTTCGCAAATCGCTTAATACAGTTTCTATTAATCAAACAAAATGTGAGTTAAACAAATAATAATAAATGTGAGAAGAAGTGATTGTGTTTTATTGGTATTTATTATAGATATTTCAATGTAGTGCAAAGAAGATGTTAGGAAATTGAAGTGGATACAAGAGTTTAATTAATAAAATTTGACTCAAAAATGTTAAAAAATTCAGTGAAAAATTCATATAATATTTAAAACAATATGCATAGAATAATATAAGTAAAAAGACATATATTTTTTATCGAAATTAAATTTTTAAATTATTAATAAATTCTTATAAATGTTTTTATGACAAATATGTTGTATTGAAAATTATAATTTTTAACGTACAAATAACAAGCGAACCTTTTTTAAAAATATTTCTTTAGCAAATTAAAGACCTATTTTCACTAATTAAAGAGGAAAGAAAAAGATTAAATATTTTAATTATTATTTAAATATTTATATACTTAAAAATAAAGTCATAAAATTATTGTTAAACTCGTTAACAAAAAGTATTAAACTGACCGAATTGTATCGAATAACATAAAATAGTTAAATAAAGTGTTAACATTTTAAGAATAGTAAAAATAGAATTTACTTATTTTATTTTAAATAAATCTTCTGTAAATGAAGCTTTATTTCATTCCTCAAAGAAGATTTCTTATGAAAATATTTAGTGAAAACATTGCATAATACTTAAAACCCCGTAAAATGCGATGATCCCACAGCGCATAATTTAAAAATATTGAAAAATTCGCTGCGGTAGTCGCCACCCACAAAAAGTGAAGAAAAACTGTGACAAAAAAAAACGGTTACACGTACAATGAAAAAGCCCATAAACAACTTGACCTATCACAAGAGCAACAATAGCGCAAAGTAGTCGACGACAACAATAACAACAAAAAACATTCATTGACTGACAAGCATAAAATCGAAAAAAAGGAAAAATACTCACAACGGTTGTACTCAACACATAATTTGGTTTAACGGTCACGTTTTTTTAACCAATGCGCAAAAATGCCCAAAAAATATAAATAAAACCCCGAAAAAAGCGTAACTAAAAGCAAGCTGAAGTTTATGAAAACCAGACAGACCCAATAAACTTTATGAAAATAATAACAATAATGCAACCGCTGAAAAAAAAACTGTTACGATTGTCATGCCGTGCCGCATTTTCAATTAACCCAAGTGAAGACCCAAAACAAATGGCTTTTAGCCCAGTTTTCGCTTTGGCCACTTACGCCATTTGGCTAATAAATATGATCCGCATATCGGATATTGACCATGGGTGGTAGTAAGGGTGTGTCGATGGGCGGACAAGGGGGAGTTACGTGGCCGACATCGATTTTACCAAATAAATATCAGCCAATTTATAATTGGACTTTAATTGAATAATAATATAATTCGGTGTGAAATTTTGTTATGAAATAGTTGGTCATTAAAAAGTAAATAGGTAATAATTAACTATTTATTATAATAAGTAATTAATAAATAATAATAGGTAATAAATTTTAAAAATGCTGCTTAAGTATCGTCTTTTATTTAGTTTCCTTTAAAAGAAATGTCTTACTAACTTAATATTTTTCTAATATTAAACAGGTTAATTCAAGACAATTTATTATTTTTGAAGCATTAATCAAGTTCACATAAAAGAATTCGGATCAATATAATCATAAAAAATACAATATTGGTAAATAATACAAATATTTAATAAAAATAAAATGTATATATAAAATGTAGGGTTATTTATGTTTAATATACATTAGTGATGGCTCCTATGTAAAAAGGAGCGTAGGGAAATAAAATTACAACCTCTTAAATTGTAATTGGACTTAACATTTTTTAATACATGATACAAATTTAAATAATACCTAGGACTTACATGTATATATATATAGGTTCCCTTCTATCTAATACAAGCCACACTAAAACCCTTTAAATACACCCTCCTAAAACAACATATTAAATCCCATTTAATTATCTTCTGTAACCACCTTTAATTCTTCAAAAAGTATTTATATGCAACAATAAAAATGTAAAAACAAACTTTTTAATTAAAAACTTCATGGGGAAGTGAAATGTGCATAAAAGTAAAGGGAAAAAAACCATCCTCGGCGATGGCAACCTTGAAATGGTTTAAAAAGTTCACACTTTCGAAAAATTTAACGATCACTTCGCCGGCTAAAACTTGTAATGAGCGTTAAGTGCAGAGAGTTCCCCCAGCTCCCATCCCTCTTAATATATGACCAAGGTTCCTGCATAACGGTAGCGATTCAACCTAATTTCCCAGACCCAGTTTTTTGATCCCACGCACCCATAAAATAAAAAAAGAAATAGAAAAATTGTAACAGATGCGCAAACGGGCATATTTCCTCATTGTCCGGCATGCAAAATGTAAACAAATTTGTGGGCTTGTTGTAGAATAACAATAATACACAATACGTCAATCTTTGTCAATTAACCACATGACCCAAATTGGGAATGCTATAGCCACCACATATATGTATATAAGCTACGGAATGTACGTACGCCTGTCCGTCCGTCCGTCTGTAAAAAAGCGAAAACTGCAGCGACGCGCCGTTGACGCCAATTGGATTCCATTGACCTAATCATGGTGTAGTCGCTGCTTCGGTCGCCGAGAGCTGCAAGTAAGTAGCTGAGGCGAAAAGCCCGGACTCTGGAGTCCGAAAACCTGAAAATGCCAACACATTTCTCGACGGCGGCGTCTGCGCATGCGCAAAACGCCAGAATTGCATAAGATGATAGCCGCCGCCGCGCTTTGGCCATTGGGATGCCAAGCGAACAAGTCACGGGACACCAACTGGGTGGGGTTTCTTCATTTTTTGGGGAGGGGATATCCCCCAGTGGGTGCTGGGTCACTGATCCAAAATATCAACAAAATATGCCAGAAATGATACACAAAGGAGAAGATGTCTTGACTTTAATTGGTTTATGGAGGAGGAAAATGCAGTTCCGGGTGATTTTATTATAAAATTTAAGAGTTCTTTCTTTGTTGTATTTATTTCAATGGATTCAGAATGAAATAAGTCAAGATCCGGGTCATTTTACATCATAAAGTTGGGAATAATTGAAAGGTTTCCTTTCTTTAGAGGATGAACATAAGGGAAGAATAATATTTAGTGCTTAAATGATTCCTGGTACCTCGCTTAATGATTTATATATATTATAAAATACAATACCATCCTTATTCTTATGGAATTATTTAATATTTAAATTTTAAATAAAGTAAGGATAAATTAACTTAAAGTAAAAATATATTACTCTTACAGGGCAATAAACAGAGCACATCTTAAGGCTTCTTCTTTTAAAGAAAAAATCATATTTCTCTTTCAAATGAAGAAAACACAATTAAAACCTAAAAATCAGATCTATAAATAATTTTACAAGAATCTCTATATATCTCTTCCATTGAAAACTTCCCTATATTTACTAAATATCCTTCAGCTAAAGCCTCTCACTTACCTTTACTGGTTTCCCCACATTCCACTCCAGAGATTTGCATTTTGTTGCATCATATATCCACTACCATAATTTTCCCAGCTCCTTAGCTGTATAAAAATCTCATTATCAAGCCAAGACTGCGGCAAGTGCCATGAACCATTGGCAAAACCATGAGTTAGCAGGTAACCGAAGGGCGAAGCACACACTCACTTAAATCCAGAGGCAGCGAGACTGCCGCAAGTGGCAATATCAAGTCCAAAACTTACATCATCGGCGGCCAGAAACCAGAGGCAAGTGTGGTCGTCACTGCCGGTTATCCAATTAAAAGCAAAGATCAGGGATCTTTTTTTCTTTTTTTTTTTTTTTTTTGTTTTAATGCAGGCCGAAGTGGGCCGTATGCGCCGGCAAAGAGACGCATGACGCTGGAAAATACCAGAGTTTTCCTCGAGGCCCAGACGCACGCGACATCTAGGAAATGGCAATCACATGACAACCGAGTTTTAGCTGAAGCAGAAAAATAGAAAAGTTAGCCAGTGGTGACTGGAAAAATAGCTAGGGAAATATATAGATAGGACACTATATATCCTATATATAAAAAATGAAAATTAAAATCTACTAACTGCCTAAAGTTTTATTTAATTATATTTAATTGAGGGAAAATAACTAGTCTTTAGATTAAATTAATTTATTTTTGCATTAAACTTCGGGTAATAGAATCGGTACGCTTTACTGTAATATATAAAACCCTCTAAAGATCCAGCTCTATCCGCACTTTAGAGCCGCGCCAGGCCTCCGAGAGTGGCGAGTGAAAAGCGGTCATTTAGGCGTGGACTGGATGCGTGGATCGAAAAAGTGCGGGAATGGGGAATGCCTCTCTCGCAGTGTGTGTGTGTGCGTGACAGGCGGAAACTTGTAATATTATATGCACGCCACAATTATGTAATGATCATCATCGCCACCGCAATAATATGTAGCCTAAGTCGAGCAAGTGGAATCTGTCAGTCAGCCGAACTCAACGAGCCGTGATATCTTCTTTTCGAAGGTGTCTCCTGCGCGGTCGTCTCAGCGTCTGGTCAGCTCTCTTGGTGCTGGCCCTGCTGTCTTTCTTGGCCATAATCGAAGCCAGGCCCCAGAGGAACCTGCAGCACGTGGCCGTGGTGGAGAATGCCGCCTGGGAACAGACTTTGCCGCAGCAATTCCAGAATCCCTTCTACAAGACACCGCGGGTGAGGGATGCTTTGGCCAGATCCAGTTGGTTTGGACCCGGCGAGGAGGTGGTGAGTTGGGCTTATTTTATAGCGTTTAATAATATTTAATAACTTAAGGAAAGACAGAAGATTATTAGGTAAGAAAATTCTAAGTGGGATGGCAGGGCGTATACTTAATTTTTTAAGAAAGCTTAAACTAATAATTAAAACAATTTAAAGGGATTCTATGACCTGGACATTTTAATTTACTTACTAAGTAATCTTTTATAAATATTATTTTAAATTTCTATAATTTTTTTTTCAGGTTTACGACCGTCAGGCTGAGAAAATTCCACGCATGGAAATCTACAATGTGCTGTCGCATGCCGGCCTAATACCACGCCGGCATTTCCTTTAAAATTAATATATATATTCCATTATCATTTATCTACTGTAAACTTTATGAAAATAAAAATCAAAGTCATTAGTTTAGGAACAACAAAAAGTTGTTTATTTATTCCGAGGGGAAACAATTATATTCAATGTAAGAAAGCTTCGTATGATAATCTTAAAAAATATAATTAATCCCATTTAAATAAAATAACCTTTTATTTTGTATATTATCAACTTGTATTATCAACTTCTTGTCTTATACAAAAATAGAAGAATTTATTAGGCTTTTAATAAAACAACTAAATCGATTTGATTACATTCATAACCTCAGCTTGGTCCTCAGCGCTGCCACAGCCTTTAATCTATTGTCCAAGGCCTGCTGGTCAGCATCTCCCCTAGGTGGCTGTTCCTCCAGCTTTTCATTCTGTTCCAGCAGTGTTTTCCGGGTCACCTCGCTGTCCTCCATACCTACAACATCAACATTCACATCCTCGTCATCCTCACTATCCGCATGCGACAGGCCATTGCCATTGATGGCACCACCACCACCGTTGGTCAAGGCGGCATCTCCTCCAGTTGCCGAGGAATGCCTCGAGGCTGAGTCCGCTGGGATGAGCAGCGACTTGACGAATTCGCTGCAGATCAGGCTCATGGCGGGCATCGTGTGGGCGGACAGATTGACAAACTGTAATGCGAAATAGAGAAATAAAGAGATTAATTGGCATTGACCTTGAGGAAGTTCAAAAACTGTGTTAGTAGTGACAATGATGCCAGGTTATTTTTGGGTTTTTAAAAAAAGCTAGATTAATCGGTAAGAAAAGGTATTTTAAATAATAAATAAAATAGTAATAATCTGTGTCATTCCATTTATAAATAATGAATCTCTATAAAATTGTTCGAAATTTATTTTATTGTTATTTCCCTATAAAAATCAAAGAACTAACAACCTCACAGTATTCTAAAAAATTCCAATGCAGCATGGTCGGGCACCGAATGTCAAGCTAGGAGCCTCGAGGACATAACAGACAGAAGCAAGAAATTATGACCTATAACGAAATTAAAAAAAAAAACTACTCTTTGACGAATTTAGCTATAAAATAGCCCCGCTACCAGCGCTCTTTAGTTTTGGTTGTACTTGTTATTATTTGGATTTTTTTTGGTGTCTCGAGATTGCGGTTCAAGTTCAGCTCCAGCGCTGGACAATGTTAATCACATGATTATTATTCGCTTTCGGTTTTGTCATTGCTGAGCGGCTTTTAAATGTCTGATGCTTGTTTGTTAACCTTCGCGCATGCGCTTGCGGCAGCCTGTCTGCTGTTATTGCTCCATTTTAATGCAAAATACAAGTAGCTCGCGAAATTGGCAAAGACAATCGAAGTGCAAACACATCTTGTGCGTGTCAATCTCCTGAGCAGGCACATTGTGCAATTATTATTATTGTTTTCCCAGGAAAACCACTCAGTGGCTGACTCAAAATGGATCAGGGGACAATATGTCAGAAATTTACTTGGTTCATTTAGCAAAAACCGCCTGAAACCAGAATAAACCCTCGAAAAGAACGATAATTGACAAAAGTAATTAAGGCGAGCGAGTTACAATATTACACGTAGCAACAGTGTCGGCAAAATTTACAGCGCCGGACAACAAAGCGCTCCTAATTATTGGGCCCCCAGCATAATAATCGAGTAATCGAGTTTGGGAGGGGGCGAAAAACGTAAAGTAAAGTGTCACCGGCACGCAATGGAAATGCTTGCCACACGCATAAAACAATAAATTCTGGGGACAATGGATGTTGCAGGAAAAAGGGGTGGGGAATAGTGTAGTTCTATTCAAAAAAACAGTGGGTTAAAACGGAATCAGGGAATACAAAATTGAAATTGTATGTGCTGAGGAAAATAATCCACTGAAATATTATACAAATAACTTCGTAATTTTGTATGGAATAAATATTATTATTATTTACATATTTTAATTAATTAGTAGTCATTCCCTTTCATGTTCTAAAGAAATTCACTTGCACTTGAATCGAGTCTAACTACATTCTAAATTGTGTTCAAATTTTACGAGGGTTATATCTCGGAAAGATCGACCTTACCCTCTGCAAACATTTTGGTCCTTCGAGCCGGATTTTATTTCGCAATCCCGAAGGCGACATCCGAGAGTTAAAAATAAAAACCGTTACCACCAGACCTCCAGACCTCCAGTAAATTAGTTTAAGGTAGTAAAATGCCCATTTAAATTAAAAAATTTATTTTAAGCTAAAAGATGCATCCACTATTTAAGCTCCCCATTCCACTGTGCCCCGGTGGGCGGCAGTGCGGCTGCACCGACAAACCCCATTGACCATTCACGATAGTCTCTAATGGAAAGTGCACAAACAAGAGAGAGAGAGCGCAATAGTGAGAGAACAGCGGTCACAATAATAACAAGACGAAGAGTTACGAGAGCGGGTCACGCACGACGCACGATGACACGAAGCCAGAGCCGAAGTCCAAGTCGCAGCCGAAGACCGTGGAGCTGCGAGTATAAATTCCCGAGAGCAGCGGCCATAGCTCACTTTACCTTTGTATTTCGGAGCCAAACAACAGTTAGCCGGAAAGAGAGTGCGAAGTGACAAATATAACGGAAGCGCGTGCCGCCAAAGTTTACGGAAATAAAAGCGGACAAAAGTTCATCCTCACGCGCTCTTCTTCCCCTACTCCAAGCCTCTCTTTAACTGCAACTGACAAAGTGGCAAAATCAGATTAAACGATTTACGGGCCACTGACAAAGCAACAAAAAATAAAAACCAAAACCAAAAACAACAAAGTGCAGTGCAGAGGCGGAGTCACAGAAAGGAAAACAGAAGGAAATATCCGGAAAATGTGGCCCAACTTTGTAGCTGTCATTTCCCTGCTGTGCCTTGCATTCATCGCCTGGGCGAAAGCTGGACCCGTGCCAATTGTAAACGAGGTGAGTTGAGAGGGGTAAAAGGATTGCGGGATGCAGGGCGATGCAGGCTTCAGGGGAAGAGGGGCAGGAGGTGGCGAAAGGAGCACACTCAGCACACACACAGCAGGCGGCATGAATTTGGGGCAATGACTTCACTCGAATTTCACGCCGAAATGGACGCCTCCGCCGCCAGTTGCAGCAGCAATGCAGGAAGTGCAAACTCGCTAATTAAAAGTGGGCGTTTGGCGTTAAGAATTTGCTCGAAAAACACAAAGTGCACTCTTAATTAAAAGATTGCTTTCGAATTAAAAATAATGGCGGGGGAAGATGTAAATACGGAAGTCAATCTTTGAAATACCCTTGCGAAATATATACATATATATATTACAATGTTCCGACGTTATCAGATTTATATGTGCCTTGGGAAGTGTTTCCAATCAAAGTTTATTTAGTTCCCCAAAGCATAAAATTCTTGTCAAATAAATTATAGTTTTAATTATTTAAAGCTACAAACATTTTTACTCAAGAATTATTAAATTTTAATTAACTAACTTGTCGCTGAATTCATACTTGGGAATTTTAGGTGCAATCCCTGCTATTTTTTAAGCTTAATGTTGGTGCCTCTTTACTCTAACGGGTCTATAAAGTTATTCTTAAAGAAAGTTCATATAAATCCGCTTTTTAAAACTACAAGAAGATAGTTCCACAAATACCTCCATACGTAGGGCTAAAGCTATGAAATATTTGTGGAATATCTATCATATTGATACATAAGATTACATAACAGGTGAAATATTAAATATTGTAAAGATAAAATTTAAAAATATTATTATCATAACGATATACAAATTCATTTCCAAGTCCATAAATATAATGTTTTGATTTTTAGAAATCAGCAGTTAGTGTTATTACTATTATGTTAATAGTTGTATGTAAGTAGCAAAAAAAACTCAAGTAATCAATAAATTTCAATCAAATATAGATCAAACAAACCCCACTTATATTTCCCTATAAACCATCAAAACCCCTAGCAAGGGTATGCATTCCTAATAAAAATAAATAAATCTTAGCTGGCTGACACGCTTGCAGTGGGTGTTTTGCTTTAGATTAAAGATTAAAAATAACTAAATATAGCCAAAGAGGCAACAGTTTTTTGTTCCCAAGATCAGGCAAGACATCGTGCCGGCGACAGGCTTTTATATAATATATTAAAATCTGGATCCTATCCGCTTATCAACTGCCGTGCAGACTTGACCCTTGATAGAACAAAACAAAGTGATTAATCAATTTTAAAAATAACAACTGATTATTAAAAGTGATCTTTGGAAAGGAATACCCCCAAAATGCAGGAGTCAAGTTCAGCTCGCTGATTGTTCAAATATTATATAAGCTGGGTATTAAGGGATCATGACGACATCTGCTCACAAATGCTAATAAATTATGAAGAGAGCATGCTGAAATAATCTTTACATAAGGAAATTCCGCTAAGCTGATTAATCAGGGCACATGATAGGATCATGTGAGATCAAAGGATCACGTGAGGGTTAAGCTTTAGCTCAATCAATCTCATCTTAAGTAGACCTATGCCAAAAATCCCTAAGCGAGCCAGTGAATCGCAGATGGATTCGTTGCTAGGCTGAGGTCTCACACGACGTAACCCAAAGCAAACGCCCAATTTAAGGGGGCGTCCAAAAATAAAACCCACTTTGAGAAAACTGCGTTATAAATCTCAATGGAAATTATTCAAATTGAGTTGAACACGAGTGGTTGGGCGCAGACAGAAAAAAAAACACAAAAGCACAACTGACAAAACAAAAGGGACAAAAGATGTTCAGAGAACAGGCGTCAGAACCTGGGAAAATTGTGGAAAAATGTACATGAAATATATGCTAAACTTTGAACTACTTTAGTGGGTCACATTTCCATAAGAAAAGCAGTTTCTGATTCTTCAGTCCTAAAATAACCACTTTGAAGAATATTAAGATTTATTTTTATCTATTTAAAGTTTATACCTTTTAAAATTGTAATGCAACTAATAAAGATTTCCTATTACAATCCTTATTCCAGCACCAACAACTAATGCCCAAGGTCCCTCAGTGGCACTGTCTACGCTATTTCAAGCACGATGTCCTTATGATGCGACGCTGTCGCCATTTGAGGGTCCCGACGGCGCCGCGACTTGGCGATGTCCTCAAGCGCAAGAAGAAATAGTATTCGGCCAACAGACAATCAACGTCAATACTCAACATGACTGAGCAGCAACGAGATCAATTAAAGTTACCTTTTTTAAAGGATTTCTAAGACCAGAGACCAAAGCTAAATCAAATATATATATTATATATGCTACCAATTAATTCTACAATTTATAAACTTATATATATATTATGTACTAAGTCCTAACCAATTGTACTTCATAGGTATGTAAGTTTTCCAATAAAACGACTAAAAACGACTAAGCAAAAAATCAAAAGAATTTTTGGAAGATACAACTAATAAAATAATAAATAATAAATAAGAAAGTACGAATTTGTTTGTTTTCTAATATAAGAATTTTAAAAGAGATAACTATACCTTATAAAGGTTTTCCAACAAATCTATAACACTTTAACATACATTTGACATCATTAAAAAAAATGGGAGGGTTTGAAATCCTTTTAAAATAATTCCAAAAGTATGCTACAAAATATTACAACTTCACACAAAGCTGAATTCGTGATGCTATTGCATACTTTTGCGCAGCTTTTTTAATGGGTTTGATAACAATATCGATTTCTTTGGCCCTCTTGATAGTTCAGGGTTATATGTACTTAAAACTATTTAGATAATTATAAAATAACTAAAAAAATAATAAGATATTATAGAATCACTAAAATAACTAACTACATTTAAAATCATTAAAAAAAAAGGGAGGGTTTGAAATCCTTTTAAAATGATTCCAAAAGTATGCTACAAAATATTACAACATCACAAATATATATGATATGATAACAATATCGATTTCTTTGGCCCTCTTGATAGTTCAGGGTTATATGTACTTAAAACTATTTAGATAGTTATAAAATAACTAAAATATTGTGTTCTAAAATTATATTCTATGGCAAAATAATCATCATTAACCCTTAAAAACCTTCCAAAATATTACTGCCACCACCAATCCCTATTGATATAATTTATTATAAATCGACAACTTACCGCATTAACAGCACTATGTTCTCCACGCCTCACGATCAGCGGACCCGTACACCATTCTGCAGCATTCCCCTTTGGCTTCGTTACGTGAATGCCGAATGTCGCGTGCCTCAGCAGATTCTCAGTGTCGTCGTGCTGCTTGGCGAAACCGATGGGAGCGGGCGTATCGTCGGAGGGACTCTGACCAGGTGGCGCCAAGTAGGCAATCTCCTGGGAGTGGGTGAGCATCAGCAGCGACGACTGCGCCTGCCAGTCCACATTGATGGAGCTCTGCTTGGGCTGACGTCGTGGTAGCCAAGCCAGGCCATAGGTCTTGGGCAGATTACTGCGCTGGTACAGGGGCAGCGGGACATTCGGTTGGAACACATGCACTAGGGATACGGATATAGTTTCCATTAGAAACTATAGAAAATATCATAGAGAAAAGATATCAACTCACACTCATCGTTTTTCGTGATGACGGCCATCAGATTGGTGAGCGGATCGAAGGCCAGCTGGCGAACGGATAGCTTCAGGCCGGCCTGAAGTCGCAGGGTCAGCAGGTTCCAGATCAGGACCCTGGACTCGGTGCAAACGGCCACTAGATGGGCCTGATCTCCGGCTCCGAATTGCACTTGTGATATCTGCGCCAGCCCCTGGAGCGGAGCCGCCGCGGCGGGAATTCTCTTCGCACTCGGCTTGGCCTTGCTGCCTTCGTCCGGCTGAGGCTTAGTCTTCTGCTTCGGCTTGCTGCTCTCGTCCAGCTTGAGGATGCTGAACAGAGCCGCCACTTCCTGTGGCACTAGGTCCTCAAAGTTCCGTCGCCGCTGGGCCAAGTGATCGAGTCGATGCTTGGCCTTGTAGCGGTCCCGCGTGTGCAGGCGATGCAGTCTGGCGTCCAGCTTGAGAAGCTTCATCCGCGCAGCCTGTGGCAGGATCGCCTTTTTCTGAAGGAGCTCCATCAGCCGATTCCTGTGCGCCAGGGGCACAGAGCACTCGATCCCGAAGCGTCGCAGCAACTGCAGTTTCTGGTGCAGATCAAGCTCCGGCATTTTCATGATGTACTTGAACACGGACTCCTTGCTGGCGTTTTCCGGCTGATTGATGGGCTTGCCCTTGACCGGTGGACCCACTATTAGGTCCTTGGCCTGCTGTACCAGCTCCTCATCGTTGCTCTTGATGAGACTCTGCAAGAGTCCCCACAACTGCTGCCTCTGCTGGGTGAATTCCTTCCTGGCTCCATTCAACGGGGTCTGGGCCAATCTCAGCTGAGCCTTGGCTATGACACCATCCAGGCCGGGCGGACAACTGAGCGTTTGGAGGGGCAATCGTGGATTCCTGGCATCGTACAGCGCCAAGATGTTGCCATAGCCCACGGCCAGCAGAGAGCCATCTTGGGAGAAGCAGAGCGAGCCAATGGATAGATTCCGGTAGCTCGTCTGCGCCAGGCAACACCACATCTTGCCACGCTTATAGATGTTCTCGGAGTCGGTAATGCCCCAGATCTTGATCACATTATCCTCGCCAGCTGTGGCACAACGCAAGTTGTCCACCTGGAATTGACTGGAGAAGCTGATGGTCTTGAAGCCATGCTCGTGCGGCAGATCAATGTCTGTGTTTAGGATGTAGCTGGAAGAAAGAATTTTATTCAATTAATTTAAGAGCCTTGTTCCACTGCTACATTCAGCTCCATTCTCGAGAATGGTCCAGTATTTTACATGGGGAAAAATGGTCCGTTCAAAATCGACAGACCAACCGTTCTGTAGTTTCTATACATACTAAAAAGATATACCGAAAAATATGGATATTCGTAAGTTCCTTCCCTCAACCTTCAAACCCATCCCTAAATTATGAATATTATGAATTAAAAAGAGGATCCGTTCCTATAAATTCGAAAAAAATAAATTTTTAAGCGATATTTTGTAAGTTTCTTCCCTAAACCTTCTAACCCTTCCCTAATTTCTTATCGTTTTTGAAATTATGAACACTTTTTATCAAAAGAGGATCCGTTCCTATTCAGTTAAATATTTCTGATATGCGGTCGTGGCAGAAAACATTCTTTGATATTCAAGATTTCAAAGCTCCAAGCATAGATATTAATAAGTCCTTGAATGGGTCGGTTATCATTGAAGAGGACGTCGTCCGGGAGTCCCAATTAAGATGTAAACAAAGCCGGATCAGCTGTTCGTCCCATTCACATGTCGGCGGAGAATGTAGATGGAGCTGTGGAACAACCGACGGTCCATTTTCGAAATAACGGAGCAGTGGAACAAGGCTATTAAAGCTTAACCTGAAATTTTAAGATTTTCTAAGGTCAAGGAATCTTTGATAAGTTTGTCAAATGTTTTGGGGCTAGTTTTCACTTTGAAAAGGAATCCTTATAAGAAATAATCCCAGAAATGACTCGCCACGCCCGCAACTGCACGGCCGGAGCCGTGTACACGTACAACGAGAAGAAGCGGGACTCGGCCAAGTCTGGCTACGGCACGAACGCCAAGCGGCTGGGCAAGGACTCTGTTAAATCCTTCGACTGCTGCTCCCTCACCCTGCAGCCTTGCCGTCATCCTGTGGTCACCAAGGACGGCTGCCTGTTCGACAAGGAAGCCATTCTGCAGTACATCGTGACGAAGAAGAACGAGTACAGCCGCCGACTGAAGGAGTACGAGCGGCAGCGTCGCCTGGAGGAGGAAAGACAGAGCCACGAGGCCCAGACTCGGCAACAGGAGCGAATGGACAGTTTTGTGAAGGCAGGCAAGCCCTTAAAGTCTGCCTCGTCGATCTCCAACGTGAGCAACGGGCACGAGAACAAGCTGCCCAGCTTTTGGCTGCCCTCGGAAAGCCCGAACGCGGGAATGGCCAAGGCCGAAAGGCCAGATCCCACCATCTACTGTCCCGTGTCGCAGCAGCCGCTGAGGGCCAAGGATCTGATAGATGTGAAGTTCACGCAGGTCAACGATGGCGACGCCAAGCGCCCTCTGATCGCCAAGGAGGTGCGCTACATGTGTCCCATAACCCACGATGTGCTGAGCAACGCTGTGCCCTGCGCCGTGCTGCGTCCCACTGGCGATGTGGTGACCCTGGAGTGCGTGGAGCGGCTGATCAGGAAGGACATGATCCATCCGCTGACGAATGGCAAGCTTAAGGACAGGGACATCATTCCTCTGCAGCGAGGTGGCACTGGCTATGCAACGACCAATAAAAATCTGCAGGCCAAGGAGCAGAGACCCATACTGCAGGTGTAAGAGAGCCTAACAAGCTCTTGTTAGTCGCATTATTTCCTAGTTATATTAAATAAACTACTCAAGCAACCTAAAATAATGTGTTACAGCCTTGTTCCACTGCTCCGGTTGTTCCACAGCTTCATCACAGCTGATCCAGCTTTGTTTACATTTAAATTGGGACGGCGTCCATCATTGCACGGCCGAAAGCGGTAATTTCAGGCTTTCTTTTGAGACTCCCATTCAACGTCCTCTTCAATGTTAACCGACCCATTCAAGGACTTTTAATTATCTATGCTTGGAGCTTTGAAATCTTTAATATCAAAGAGAAATCGGGTGTTATTTGCCACGACCGCAAATCAGAAATATTTCCCTTCCACAGCTTAAGGAGTATCGACAACAAAATGCTGCGCTGTATCTAGCTTTCATTCATCTTTTTTCGCAAAAATATTCATAATTTCAAGAACAATAAGAAATTAAGGTTTAGGGAAGGAACTTAAGAAATATCGCCTAATAATCGATATTTTTCGGTTCCTTTTTCTTTAGTATGTATAGGAACGGATCTTCTTTTGGTAAAAAGTATTCATAATTTCAAAAACAATATGAAATTAGGGAAGGGTTAGCAGGTTTAGGGAAGAAACTTACGAAATATCGCTTAATAATTGATATTTTTTGGTATTTATAGGAACTGATCCTCTTTTTGTGCAAAATAGTCATAATTTAGGGAAGGGTTTGAAGGTTGAGGGAAGGCACTTAAGAAATATCGCCTAATTATCTATATTTTTCTGGTTTTTCTTAGTATGTATAGAATGGTGAACGGATGGTCTGTCGATTTTGAACGGACAATATTTCACCATGTAAGATAATGAACCATTCTCGAGAATGGAGCTGTTATTTGCATTTAACTTATTCAAAGTCGACTCTCACCTCTGCAGCTTCTCATTGTATTGCCAGAATTTAAGCCTTACTTCGGCAAAGTTCTCCAGGTCGTTGTACACTTCGCCGGTGGCCATCCAATTAATATTAAAGGCAGCTCGTGTTATGCGCGTATTGTAGATGATGCGATTCGCCTCCTCACTATGGACATTTGTGTCCACCACGCGAAGCTAAAAAACCATTAAAATATTCATAAAATTGACAATTTTCTAGTTTTTTTTTTAAATATAAACTCACATTATATAGCATGCTCTTGGTGTAAGCTGAATAGAACTGCAAGTGTCCCGATCTGCCATTGAGCACCAGCGTATTGGTCCTGGGATTCAAGCATAAACCCAAGGGGAACTTGCTATAGCCCGTTTTATCCTTAACTTCATAGGTGAAGTGCTGAACGGTCGACTTGATCGCACTATTGCTGCCACTCAGCAGCTGTATGGCATTATCCTCGGTACAAACAAGGACATTCTCATTGTCATTGCTGACCACAATATGCCGGATCACACTGGCCATTCCGGGCAGATACCTGCGCTCCTCGGGCATCGCCACGGACCACTTAACAAGAACGCGTTCACGGCCACCGCTGTAGATGCTAACGCCCGAGGGCGAGAAGGCCAGGCTGGTCACCTCGTCATGATGCCAGTGGAACAGGGTGTTGGTCATCGTCTCGCGCCTCTCAAAATCCCGCCACACAAAGATCTGACCCTCGACATCGGCAGTGGCGGCCACCATTTCGACGGGGCTCATCCGAACACAGGTGATCATGTGCTGCTTGGCGCTCTTGAAGCGGCAGAACTTCCAGGTCACATAGTTGACGAAGTAGATATAGAAGCCTTGCGCCAGGACTATATACTTGTACTGACCCTTTCCCACGTCCACGAGAGGCGTGCGAACTCTGTTGGTAAGGAAATGTAAGGTTAGGACTTGAAAGGAACCTGAACAGGGGGACTCACTTCAATTTTAGGCCACAGTTCACTTCAATCTTGTCGCCCGTGCTCGTGTTGACCACAAACCAGTTGACCTGGTCGCCACTCCTCCTCTTCGTAGTAACAAAGGCACAGGCTGTGTCTCCACCTTTGTACAGATTCATCAAGTGGCAGGTGAGGACGGTTGGCTCCGGGGCACCCAGCCTCAAGGATACAATCTTCTTGAGCACGCCTGCCCGCCAGTTCCAGCGCAATACCTGGCCAGTGCTGGTGCAGCCCAGTAGCAACTCCGGCTGCTTCAGATCCAGCTCTAAACTAATCAAAGGTGCTGTGGCATCGTCTAAAACCCTTGTAAGTTCACCCGTACTGGTGGCATACACCTGCACCTTTGTCAGGCATCGCACGAACATGAATCTGTAGGTTAGAAATAGGGGTTATATTAGAATGGTTATATATCACTTCCTGGTATAGCCACTAACCTTCCATCGGGCGAAAAGAGAGGCGCATGTTCCACGATGTTGCCGCCTGCCAGAAACTGCAGCTCCAGTCGATCCTCGTCGTCAAAATTCATGGCTCTCCGTTGGCTTGTCCTGCTCTCTAGGGATCCTCAGTGCTGCGGCACTGTTTACGGAGGGAAATATCGCTCGATTTACGCGATGTAAGCCCCTTTTTTCAATAAATAATAAAATAATTCAACAAATGCACGTGTAGCCGTTTGAAAAGAAAGAGACCGTAGCAGCGCGGCTGAAATAAACCAAGATTTGTCTGAAAAAAAAAATTAAATTAGCGGATGTCTGCCTTTACGTCAACTGGTCACACTTATGAACAAGAACGTAATCAAAGACGTAAGAAAACAAAAAAGTAACGGATTTCGACGTAAGTGATCATCATTGGCTGAAGATATTTTAAAACGAAGCTGCAAAGCTGTGGCAGTTGTGTGTCATTCGAATTGATTATATTGTCAACATACACAACGCAGCCAATAATGTCGAAGAACGTTTTAAAAAAAGCGGGTCCACAACGGCTAATAGCTATTACATCACATTTCTGTTTTATGGTATATTTTTATGTGCTAGAAGTGGGCACACTATTTTGCGGTCAACAAAAACCAAAGTAAACAAATGTGTTATTAATAAAAAAAATAGAGGATACTGGCCGCAAACGCTTAAAAAAAGCCCAGCTGAATATTACATTCAGATAACATGGATGTGTAAGCTAGAATATTCAATATCCTTTCAAAGTAATGTGGTTTTAATTGCAATTTCAGGAAAATCTGTCGAGTTTGTCTGGAAACGTCGGAGCCCATGGCCAATATTTTTGATGGCATTCCTGGTAAAAGAGTTTCTATTGCGGATATGATTTCCCAGTGTACTGGCTTTCGCGTTTCTAGAGACGATTCGTTTCCCAAAACCATCTGCTTGCCCTGTTTGCAGGATGCGAGGAATGCATATGAGATAAAACAACTGTACGAGAATAGCCACCGGCTGTTCTGCCAGATTGATGATTTCAAGAAAGGGCAGGACCTACTGGAGGAAGAAATCTGCGAGATATCTGACTACGAGGGCACGGGAACGTATTCGGTAGAGAAAAACAAAATAGGAAGAGTTGAGTTCCATGGTCAAGTGAAGAACGAGCCAATTGAAGAAGACCTATTCGAAGAAGACCACTGTGATATTTTCGACTGTGACGTCGATCAGTTCGACATCGAAGTGAAAACTGAGGAGTTCAACGATTATGCTCAAAAAGATAATCAGCGATATGAGGATACTATTGATCACGAGGATAAGACGGAAAATCCCCTTGGAGATATTCAACATCCACACAAGTGTCCACATTGCAAGAAGTCTTTTTTGAGAATTCAAGGCCTTAAGCAACACATCCGAACCCACACAGCAGAACGACCTTACAAGTGTTCCCAGTGCCAAAAGTCTTTTCCAAAAAAACACCATCTTATGGGACACATCAGAACCCACACAGGAGAACGGCCTTACGAGTGCTCCCATTGCCAGAAGAATTTTACACAACAAGGACATCTTCAGCGACACATCCGTACCCACACAGGAGAAGGACCTTACGATTGCTCCCATTGCCACAAGAATTTTACACAAAAGGGACATCTTCAGATACATCTCCTAACCCACACAGGGGAAGAGCCACCCCACAAATCTTCCCATTGCAAGCAGACTTTTTCGACTGACGCAATTCTGCAGAGTCACATCCGAACCCACACAGAAGACCGACCTTACAAGTGTTCCCAGTGCCAAAAGTCTTTTTCACAAAAACACCATCTTCAGGGACACATCCTTACCCACACAGGAGAACGACCTTACGAGTGCTACCATTGCCAGAAGAATTTTACACAACTAGGACATCTTCAGCGACACTTCCGTACCCACACAGGAGAACGGCCTTACGAGTGCTCCCATTGCCAGAAGAATTTTACACAACTAGGACATCTTCAGCGACACTTCCGTACCCACAAAGAAGAACGACCTTACGAGTGCTCCCATTGCCACAAGAATTTTACACAAAAGGAACATCTTCAGATACATCTCCTAACCCACACAGGAGAAGAGCCACCCCACAAATGTACCCATTGCAAGAAGTCTTTTTCGACAGACGCAATTCTGCAGAGTCACATCCGAACCCACACAGGAAAACGGCCTTACAAGTGTTCCCATTGCCAGAAGTCCTTTCCACAAAAAACTGAGCTTCAGCACCACATCCAAACCCATACAGAAGAACGACCTTACGAGTGCTCACATTGCCATAAGAATTTTACACGAAACAGTCAGCTTCAGCTACACATCCGTACCCACACAGGAGATCTACCTTACGAGTGCTCCCATTGCCAGAAGTCTTTTTCGCAAAAGTCTAACCTTAAGCGACACCTCCGGCTACACACAGATGAACGATCGTAGAGTTGTCATTCATTTATCAAATACTTCTCAAAATAACAAGGTTACTCATATTGATTATGTGGCCCTGCATTTTAAAATATTTGAATCGTAGTTTTATAAATTCATATCTTATTGTGTTAAACCAATTATGGTCATTTAAAATAAGGAAATTTAATAGTTGCAGATCTTTCAAAATATCAAAAACGTAACCGTTTCCGCTTATCTTAATAGGCAGGCAAACGAAAAAGCAGACATTTCTTCTCTTTGCTCTTTTCGTTCATTTTATTCCACTCCAGGTTAATTTAATTTTGACGTATAACGTATAAAATTAAGCTAGATTTTTAAGAAAAGAAGAGACGGTCACTTTGGTTTGGCAAAAAAAGAGCGATCGACACGTTTCGGATCGAGAAAAAGGAAAAGTTATAAAAATAAAAGCCATCCGCCGTTATTATTTTGAAATACAAGCCTGGGTGTTTACAGCAGTTAGTTTATACAGTACGTTTTAGCTAAAAATAATATCAGAAACAGCTAACCAAGGAATCGTATGTTCACTTTAGTCACTGCCTATTTAAGCTTCTTTGTTAATAACTTTGAAAGTTTATGTTGAATAATAGAGAAATTTAGATTTGCGTATAATAATTAAATTTTAAACATCATCAAATCATTACTTCTCTAAACTTCATGGTATCTTTAAAAAAAAAAAATTGATCGTATGTAGTCTTTAGTCCGCCACTGTATATCGGAAAGGAGCCATTGTGGTATATTTTAACATGCTAGAAGCGGGCACACTATTCTGCGGTCAACAAAAACCAAAATAAACAATTGTGTTTTCAATAAAAATTAATGGAGGACTCAAACGCTTTTAAAGTCCTATAACATGGATGTGTAAGCTAGAATATTCAATATCCTTTCAAAGTAATGTGGTTTTTATAGCAATTTCAGGAAAATCTGTCGAGTTTGTCTGGAAACGTCGGAGCACATGGCCAATATTTTTGATGGCTTCCCAGATAAAAGAGTTTCGATT
>VNKF01001698.1:0-17871 GCA_008044355.1 Drosophila lacteicornis | reverse complement strand
ACGAAAGCCTGACAAATTGCGGGTAAAATAATATGCAAAAAGCATAAGCCAATTGAATTTTTTGATATCGAAGGGGTTTCAGGATACTTTGTAGCTTTTATTGTGTATGTATATAAGGTAGGGGTAGTTATATAGCGAGGTTCTCACTGAAAATATATATGTAATGTAATAAGTTATATAAATTCTTGATAAGCAGGGGAGTTGATTTATTTATTTTACTATTATTCTCTTGTTAATTTCATATATTTATTTTGAGCCTGAAAGGGTTAAAGATCCCCCCTGCCTATTTCCCTTCGATTCCATATTTAATTCCTGCAATTGCGTTCATTGTGCATTGCTCCATTCCGGCGAGTTTTGGGCGACTTTGAGCCTTTTGTGCATCCGAGCTGACAAAGTGCTTTCACACCGGAAGCAATTGCAATGCGTTCGCCGTCGTCGTCGTCGTCGTCCTTTCCCGGGCAAAGATCCCACGCACCACCCCCCAAATCCGCCATAGTCCATCGCCCATGGCCCATCCTTGGCAGCTTCTATATAATTGGCAACTTACTGGGGCGCGCCTTGAGTTCATTCGTTTTTTACTCGACTCTCTCTCCCAGCAGCGAGTTCTTTGTGACGCTAATTTGTCACAGGATGCCGGGATGTCGGCATGTCAGGATGTGCAAGGATGCCAGGATCAAGGAAGGAGCAGGCTGCTTCATTACACAGGCAATTTGTTGCGCATAAAGCGAAGGCAACTGGCAACGGAACCGAGATGAATCGAAGGGAATATATACTAAAGGACACTGAGCGAAAAGGGTTTAACCTTTTAAAATAAAGATAAATCTTAGTATTTGATTCAAGAATATTATTACTAAAATTTAGCTTAGGAATTAACCTTAGGAATTTACTAGAAACGTAGTTTCTGCAGAAGCTCTAGATCAGCCCTCGAGTCACGATTTGGGCAACCCTACTGTATATTATTTTATTGATTTTTTTCAGTTCTTCTGTTGAATTTAAAAATCAATTTTTACAGTGTACCCAAGCACACATAGATTTTTCGGAAGCTTCCGTTATCAATAAATTTGTGCGCTTAAAAGCGTGTGTTTATCGAATTAGATGCCGGAATTGAGAATGGTGCCGAGGTCAGGAAGTCGATGGAGATTTATGGCGGGCCAAAGGGGGATGATGCTCGGCTCGATTCCCCAAACTGGACGTGAGGTTATGTCAATAGCAAATAAGAGAGGCAACTACTATTTCTTGTGGAAACACGAGCTGCTGCTGCCTTTAAATTACCGTAAATGGGTTCTGTGGCGCCAGGGATCAGAAAAATCGATTTGTCGGTCGTCGCCGCCAGTTAAACGCTGCCAATTTGCTTCCCTCTCCCGGGGATCTGCCGGGAGAAGGCTTCTTTAGTTGGACCCACTACTGGTCGGTCGGCTACTGGTTTTTGAACCTGCCACTGAAAGCCCCCAAAACCGAAAACCGAAAACCAAAGCAAAGCAAAGCCAACCGAACCGAACCGAGCTGAGCTGAGCTGAGCTGAGCCGGCGGCCCAATTTGCATGCGTTCGATTTGCAATTCGCTTTGCAATTGCATTTGCGGTTTTCGGTTTTTCAATCAATTCTAACTGTGCAAAAGGCAATCAGTCTGGGCATAAAAATTGACGCGGCTCGGGATTTATACAGGCAAGAAGGATATCCTGGAAAGATATATAATATCTGGGAATAAATTGTAGTTAAAAGGGTAGCTATTAGGAATAATTTATTATATCTCTTAAAGAGATAATAATTTTATAATAATAATGAGAAATACGACACTTACATGCTGGATATACTTTGTAGAAAGTTTAAGGCTTATAAGGTTGTGGGATTGGATGTAACACATATTTAGTCTAAGTGGAGTTCGAACAAATCTGTATACTAAATTCTATTCCTTTAGCTTTTTTAGGTCCAGAAATCTAAATAGGTTTAAACAATAGGACATGGCTAGATCGACGCATCTGTTGTTGCTGATTGAGAAATTGTGAGTATTGGTAAGGGAAATAATATATTAAAATAAGTAAATAATATAAGGAAGCTTTTTCAAGCATTTCCGACACCATCTAGTATATATATTTATATATTTTTACATATTTTAATATATGTTTTTTTATATATTTTAATATATTTTCATATATGTATTCTGAGATATTTTTATATATTTTTAATATTGCAGCGTATATTTATATATTTAATATTTTTGTAAATAGTTTTGTATATTTAGACATATTTTGATATACATATGTATCTTAATATATTTCGATGTATTTGCTATATTTTCATATATTCTGATATATTTTTCATATATTTCCATATTTAATATTTTTGTATATAATTTTGTAAATATATTTCTATATACATATGTTTAATATATTTTGTATATATTTTCATATTTCCCTTTCTATTGCTGACAATAAATCCAACCCAGGACCATCGTATGAAGCGTTTAATGTGTAAAATGTACTTGAATTTCTAGTTCTCGTATGCCTAGGTATCACATACCACATATACCCCCGGTGCAGGGTACTCCAAACTTTATTCAGCCGCCTTCTTTGGAGCACACGCCAATGTCAAAAGGTTCTCACAGCCTGATGCCCAAGCCGATGCCGATGCGTGTAATAGCGATCCCAGGCGAGGCGATGTGATATGCCAGTAAGCCGATACTGCTTCTCCCAGCTAGTCTGTGTTCATTTTACCTTTTCATATTTTTTATATATATTTCTTTTGATATTTTTTGGCTCCAAAAGCCGTTAGCCGAGCATGTGTGTGGTCCCCGCCAGGATCCAGGAGTCGTGAGGTGCCAAAAGTCAAGCTTTTGTTTGGCCAGGTCGAGCGACGAGCGTCGGCACGTGGCCGAAAAAAAAGAGGAAGAAGTCACAGCAGTTGTGTACATTTTGTATTTGTACCCCTCCCATAGAACTTATTTATTTACCGCTGAAGTGTGACTAAACTGCGCCGGCGGCTATGTTAATTGTAAGCGCGCTGCACAAATATATTAGCAGTAATGCCCGCCGCATGTCAGTCACTCGCCGAAAGGTCCTCTGAATGGACCTCAAGCTGTGCCCGAAAATGCATTCAGAGGCCGTCGAAGGCAAACAGTTGCCACATCGGTATCCAATTACGAGGCGACTCCGACTTTGGCCAGAGTTCAGCCAATTTACGAGCACAATTGTGCCAAGTCAAGGCCCAGAAGCGAACAAAAAAAAAACAAAAAAGAAACAGAAACAGAAACAGGAAAATAAAAGGCAACAGCAGGCTAAATAAGTAGGCACGCAAAAGGGCCAAAGGCAAAAAGGCAGCCCAGGGGTTGATCCAAGAGAGGGGTGAGTTATTGCTAAATATTAAATTAAATAAATATAGGAAATTGTATTAAAAATCTGAAAGTAAAAATATATGTAAGTAGTATCTTCTCCAACACTTTCCACTGCTTAATTAATAAATAGGCAGCCTTTAATCCGCATTAAATTTGACTACAAATAAGAGACCCCTCCGAACTCACAGATCCACCCCCTGCTGGCGTCCTTGGCCTCTTTTGTGCTGGGTCCTGTATGCAAAATGTAAAATGTTCCTGGCCCTAATTTACTTACCATTGTGTTTGCCGCTTGGCCATTGTCAGCTTGCTCATTTGCTAATTTGACAGTTGTCAGGCGGCTCCATTTATATATTTCGGCTGTCGATTTCCATTTCCATTTCCATTTCCATTTCGATTTCGATTTCCATTTCCTCTTCTGCCTTTCCATTTCCATTCATCAAAATTGGCTTTGGGTGCTCATAATAATTTGTCATCAATTAGCCGAGGGTGTTGAAGTGCGCGGTAAACCAAGTGGAAGATGCCCATGCAGGGCACCCCTGTGCATTGTGTCAGTGGCATATGGTCACACTGGTAGGGGGAAGGACGCGAGTGCCATAGCTGTTGCAAATTACATTTGATTACTATTTTGATGTACTTTCGGGGAATTCCCACTGTGCCGCCAGTAGCCTTTTGTAAGCGATTCAAATTACCAGAAATTAATAAAGGAATAATAGGATATATTTTAAAAAAGGGTTTCCAGGTTTTCTTATGCCTCAATTTGATCTTCTCAGTGTATTCCCATATTTCTATTTTTAATAATATTCAGCTGATCAAATTCCTGAACCAATTGGCAGCGATTAAAACGCTTCGAGCGCTTAAAACGCTCTTAATAATGCAAGTTTATGGCCAGGCCAGGCCAAGGCATGAATGAACCATCTACACTGCCGACCACAAAGCCCCAGCTTGGCCCCAGCCAAGCCCAAGACAGAGACATATACGGCCTGCCATTCATATCCTACACATTATACAAGAAACTAAGAAAAAACACTTAAGATCAGTGAGCGGGAGAGAGGGTTAAATGGAAAACTAGATAAATGCTATACAAATTGTTAACTGCTTTTTTATGCTAATCGCCTGGCATATTTATATCAACAAGAAAAATGACAAAATCAAAACGCAAAACGTTAAAGGTGAAGTAATCGACGAGCGCTGACTTGTCAAGTGCCCCGAAAGATTGCAGAACCCAAAGCCCGAAGAGAAACCCGATTTCGGTGGGGTTAATTTATTAAGACAGAGCCACACGCTCTTCAAATCGAAGACCCGAAGACTTATCCCCACGAATTAATAGGTGGACAGTGCGGGATGGTAAGTATAAGGGCAGTGACTTGTGTACAAATTAGTGAAATTAACCTAAATGGGTTTAATTTTATTTTTAGTTTCAAATAAAGCTTTTTTATATGATTTATATAATTTGAAATGTAATATACGTTCAGTTTACTTAATTTTACCAAAAATAATAACGGTACATTGCCTTATCCATATCTTGCGTTGCCTTAAAATTCCCAAGTCAGAATTTGGCGGCTGATTTTTAAACTTGATCTGCATCTGGTACTGATGGTGTAGATGTGTATGTTCTGTGAAACAGCATTATATCTAATAAGTATACAAAATATGGTATCTTTTGATAAAAATTAAATTTAACTTATTTAAAACTCTATAATCTGTAATGTTTTCCTGTCTTTATGTCTATGCAACGCACTGTCCATTCTATTTGGTGTTATTTGTATTATTTTTTTTGTCAAATGAAGCGATTTGTGACAAAGGCTGTACGCATATAAATGATTTCGCCCTCGACTCGGGGCATTGTGGATGCTGAGATGCTGAGATGCTAAGATGCCGAGATGTTGATACAAATGTGGATGTTGAATCGGAACCGGGGGACTTCGGGGCCTTCGGGGCCTTTGGGGGAAGGTGGCTTTGGCAAATGGCTTGCTAAGTGGTTTTAACACTTTTATGGCGTTAAGTTTTTAATTTTATTCGCTAATAAATAATTTAAGTCAATTTTCAACAGTATAAAAGATTGTGCATTAATTAAGTTTCGGAGAGGGACGAGATGGCGACACGTTTTGTTTTCGATTCGGATTCGATTCGATTCGATTCGATTCGAGTTCGATTCAATTCGATTAAGCTCTATATACATACAAGTATTTATATATACACTTCGTTGTTTTTTGTGGTTTATCTTCTCTTCCTTATCCGTTCATTCAGTCGAAAAAATCGCGGCTGTGTGCGTTAATGCCTCGATCCGAGATCGGATTTTGGAATCGCGAACGGAGTGCGATGACAGGGCATTTGTTTTTGTTTAAAATGACATTAAAGTAATTATCTAATTAAGTTAACATTTTGCTTAAAGATAAGTGCTAAATTATTTATTTTCGAATCTCATTATTCGATATTTGTTGTTCGCCTTCCTTCGCCATCGCCGTCGCCGTCGCCACGGCAGCATAAATATTTAGTGTGCTCATGTCTGTCGCATATATTTTATGTGGTTATAGATTCCGTGTGCGCATTGTTCGAATCAATTTTTCTTACGATTTCTTCTTTGTTATGGTAACACCCGATATCGGCCGATATTGTTATTATTATTGTTGAATTTGAATGGCCATCCGCTTATAGGTTTTCAGTCGGGAAAAGTTTGTATTATATTTAAATTCGAAAAGCAGTGACTATTTCTTAAAATATTCAATAACGTGGCTGCATTTTATAGTGGGACGAATTTATTCTAGATTTTAACTTTTATTTTGGTTCTTTAGAAGCTTTTTATTAATGTTTACATGTCTTTTGTTATTAGAAATACTATTTTTTATTTTTATTTATTTATTTTTATTTAGTTTTATTTATTTCCCATAAATATGTCAAAAATAAATTCTTTAAAATGTGAAATTCAGTATATTCAAGTAACTTAAAAGTTGCTTATAATAATATATAAAATAAAGACTTTTTTTTATTAGAAATATTATTTATCTTTCAATTTCCCATAAAGAAATCATCTACAAGTTCTAAAAAATATGATGCTATTTAGAAATAATCGTTAAATATAATTTAAAAGATATTTATAAGTTACTTATTATTATTTTCTATTAAAAAATATTTTTTTTTTAGATTTTCCATAGGAAAATCCTCATATACATTAGTATATATGCATTAATAAATTAATTAAAATATGATATTTAGTTGAATTTGAGTTAATCATTATTTTAAAGGTACTTAAGTAATATTAAATAATTATAAATACAAAAAAAATGTTCTAAAATGATTTATTAATATACGAGCCTTATTTTAAAATAAATATTATGTTTTCTTGTACTTTTCACAAGGAATCATTAATTAATTCCGGTTAATTAATAATCATTTGGAATTTTCATTAAATAATATTTTAAAAGTTACTTAAATAATATATTTAATATATGTGTTCATTTTACACTATCTTTGTTTACTATAATATAATAATTAATTATATTTCTTTCATTTCCAATCAAGAAATCGAAAATAAACTCATGCAAATATAGTATATAAAAGAATTTGCGTTAAATAATTTTTTAATCGTTACTAAAATAATAAATTGAATATATATATAGACTATATAGAAATATAGTATTATTTATTGTTTTTCGAATCCATTTTTAAAATACAAACCCACATATACCCCTCTCTCAATACCCTTTTCAGCTATTTGTAAGGCATCTCTCTTTGTTTTATTTTGAGGCATTCCTCGCCTGCCATTCAACTCCAGTTACAGTCATCTACATAAATCAAATAGTTCCTGCCTGGCGACATCCCCCTGGGCCTTTGTCCACGCTTTTCGTTTTTGTCTTCAGATTGATCCATTAACATGGCTCAAAGAGACTGTGAAGCGGAGAAGGAGTACGCGGAGGACTAGGGGATCTCTCTGGTTCCTGTCCCCTTGCCCCTACAACTCTCGACAACGTGCCACTTTATGACGCCCCGAAAACTTTGGGCCGCGATAAGCCCACGCGTCCGGCGATGACGTGCGCCGGCCGATGTCCTCCTCGGCCTCCTCCCTGGACTCCGCATTCGGACGGCGATGGAGAGATGGCACATCAATTAGCACACCTACCTACCTTCGACTCAGCTCAGCTCGGCTCAACTCATCGCCAAACTGGACTCTCTCTCCGTGGCCATTCATTAAAGCTCTGCCTCGCTATCAGTTCGCTCGTGATGAATATATTTTAGCTGAGACCACAACCCGAAGGAACAGCCCAGGAAAAGGACAGGCCATCCAGGGGCAGTCCCTGATGGACAGTTTTCATACCCCTTTTTATAATAGGTTTGTTTATAATATATTGTACATAAAATATATCAAATTAACCTACTAAAACCTTCTTATATACGTTATTTATTACGATTTTCCTAAGAGAAAGTATAGTTAATATACCCCAAGTGCTACCCTGTACCCCCACAGATGAGTTCAGCCTGAAGACCTGGGCCCGCAGACCCAGGTCCCAGGTTCCAGGTCCCCAGGTCCCCAGGTCCCCAGGTCCAGTATTCGACGCCGAGGTTGGGGCTTGGGGCTTATCTGCACAAGATGTATTCAAAAGTGCATAATGTAAAAGTTGTACGCGATTGCTCTAGATAGAAAAAACTCGGACATCCACATATATATGCACTGAGAGAAAATATTTATAAAAATTCAGAGATTATATATTATTTATAGGTACAAGAAATCGAGTTTAAATCAATTTATATCGAAGTTTTGCCACCTTTTCCCATAATATTCTTTATAATGGAAAGTAGCAAATATATTTTTTAAAAAATTCGTATATAAAAAAAAATATATATTAAATATGTTTATCTTCAAATAAAGTTTAAGGATTTTGTAAAGAAAAATCGATTTTAAATCGATTTATTTCATTGTTTCAAGCTCTATTAAAGAAGCTACTTATATTTCGATATTTGTGAAAGCAAAAAGCCATTTAAAATCGATTATTATATCGATTTTTTGTTTGGTCTATAAAGTATAAAATTTCGAATAAAAAATGGGTCAATATAAAATGTATTTTACTTGAAAAATAAATATTATTGGCTTTAAATATAAATACATTTTTTATATAACTCAAATATAGGTAAAGAATTAATATTGTACTTAAAGTAATATTTATATTTAAAATGCAAGTAAAGAATAAATATTGAAATTAAAGTTTTTTTTTTTTTTTTAAGTATAAGTAAAGATTACATATTTTACTCAAAGCAATACTTATTTTTTAAATACTTTTAAGAACAGCTTCCTTTTCCCAACAAAAACATTACCTATACCCATTATTAATGCCTTTAAGTCTAAAATCCTTAGTACTATTATTTTCTCCCTGTGCCTTTGGTATATAGTGTGTGTGTCTCAGCTGTTGTTGTTATTATCTGAAGCATTGCTGATGCTTATCGCCGGGTTGTAAACGTGTGAGCTAAAAATACCAGGCCCAGAGCCCCGACCGACTTCCCTCCCGCCCCGCCGATGCCATTATAAAAGTTGCATCAATTAGCCAAGTTCGGTTACTTTTTAGAGTTAGCTGGGATGTTCGTTGTTTCGGCCTTTTTTTTGTATTTTTTTTGTTTTATTTTGGGCCGCTTTTGTTGTCGCTGCCACTAAACTATAACGATAACGAGAAACAATGTTAAACTTAAACATCAACACCTTTTAAGAGCCTGAAACGAAAGGCCAGGCACGGGCACCAAGCCCAGGCCCAAACCCAAACCCAAACCCAAAACCCTAACCGAATTCAAACCCAAAACCGAACCCAATTCCAGACCGAGTGTCTGGTGGCCTCCTCCGACTTGGCTTGAAAGCGGACTTGGACTTTCGGCCCAGTCCCTGTCCCTGTCCCTGTCCCTGCCGACCTGCCTGCCTGCCGCCTGTGAGTGTGTGTTTGTGATATATTAAAATGGATCTGGGTTCGGCACTGCGGCCTTTTTCGTTCTCGTTTTTTATGGCACAGTTTAGGAGATAACAAATTTTTGTTACAAGCAAATTAAAAGGTTTTCCCCCGTCGCCGCGCGTCCCCAGATCGAGGATCCCTCTCGCCGAAGAATTCACTTTTATCGATTGTATTTGCTTGCATCGTTTAGTCGATAATTTTGGTAATAAATTTTAAAATAAACAGCCCATCCCCGGCTCCCCAGGCCCGGGGCGGCCCTTTTTTCTTTGGATTTGCCTTTGGCCCGCTTAGTGTGCGCGTGGCATTAAGGCCACAAGTCGTCGTAGTCGTCGTCGTCGTCGGGGACTTTGGTTTCTTTCTTTCTTTTTTGTGGCAAGGCAGGGCGAGACGAGACGCCGCCTCAAAATTCCACGGCCGCACATAAATTCAGAACATCAGATTAAGAAAGTGTTAATGTCGCAGCAATTTCCTTTTATCTCAACATAATTGAGCGATAGAATTTGAATTTAGCTAAGAGCCAAACATAAATTTAACAGCCACAAACAATGCCCGACCCTTATTCTAACACCTATTTTCGGCCACAGACGCGGCCGCGGCTTTTCCCCTATCTCTGTGTGGGCAATTCAATCGTTGGCACATCAAAGTGCCTTGGGTTTTCTTTTTGTCACAACAAAAAAGGTAAGATGCATATGCCGAGTCTCATAAATTTGTCCCATTTTCATTCTTCGAGCTGCGCCCGCGCACATTTTAAATCAAAAATGCATAATTGAATACCCTAAAGCAGCATCAATGGGGCCTGGGGACATTCGACTTTTTCAAAGGTTATGGCATTAATAATAAGAATAAATTATTATAAAGATAAGTAACTCAAATCAAGTATTTTGTATTTAATTATATGGCCATCCTCTGCCGGCACACGCACATTGCTGTCAAATAACAGTAACAGTAACAGTAACAGAGTTCCCAACAAACAAAAGGTTTCTGAAGTATGGTTATTGCTTTCGTTGCTTGCACTAGAATTTGTCGTAATTACAGATTTAAGTCTTAAGATTTTATCTAAATTATTGTTTCATCATTAAAGTAGAGTATTAATCAAATGCCACTTTACAAATATTCATTTTTTAATGAATTTCTTTTCCGAAAGATACAAAATGAACAGCTATTAGTTTACGACCAAGCCGACCTGCACGTAACCCGAGAATAAAGGCCCGCTTCTTTGATTCTTTCCATTTCCACAACGAAAATAACAGTGAAAGTCTCCACAAGGGCCTGGATAACTTCAAGTTGCGTCATCTCAATGGCTAACCCTTAGAGTCCACCGGAAGCTATCAAAACCTCCTCTTCCTTTCGCCTAGAGAGTCTCAAGAGAGAAAGAGGAGGAGGCGTCCTCTCTGGGAAACATGATTGTGTGCTTGATGTGGCGGCAAGGGCTAATGATTAATGAATGGAATCAATTAAGTCTCATTAATGAACCATTTTTGGTGGCTTGGATACAAACAATTTTCGAAGGCAGACATCTCCTCAAGTGTCAATAATTTGTGGGCTTTCGGGTTTCTCCCCATTAAAGCGATTCAAGTCCTAAGTCTCCAATTTCCCCAAAACAGTAGCCAATGAAAATGCCGCAGGCCTCTGGGCCCTGGGCCTGGTTTCGCATTATAGTTGATTGAACTTGCCCCTAAATCCCCGACAATATATGCAAAATCATAGTAGCTTTTTTTTGGCGAAAGCTTAACAATAGATCGCTAAATAACATTTGAGTACGCACTCGCAGGCAGGGGAGCACTGGGAGAAAATAATTGATAAGAAATTAATAAATAATCATAGTCGAAAATCATAGACAAAATATCAAGTTTTTTTTAAATGTGTTCTTTTCTTGTTGGTCAATCGCAGAGTGACCGTTCTCTCATCTCCAAATATTTTCCAATCATATTGGAACAGTAGAATCGAAACATAAATTCGGAAGTTCACACTTAACTAATGTTACCTTTAGAAATGCTTCCGAAATGCACATGACACACTGTACTCTTATTCAATAAATGCTAAAATTGAGCTAAAGAGTACAATTTTTTTTGTAAATAATAATGTAACTATTTCTCCGAGTGCCTGGTGTAGGGTGTACGTGTACTGAGTGTGAGCAACGACTCCCGTGTGGTCCTCACATTCACTTCACTCGAGTACACTCCACGCCGGGGCATGTGAACCCGCTGCGGACCGAGGACTGCGGACTGCGGACTGTGGCTGGCAAAAGGTAATTTAATAACAATTAAAAGGCATTCGGTGCATGGCTTTTGAAGCCAATCTCCGCGTTACGCATTAATGAGCACTTAACTTGGTCAAAAGTGGACTGTGCTGCTGCTGCTGCTCCACATAGCCAGCCGATTCATTGAATATCCATCCGATCGCTCTACTCCGCGCATCGAGAGTCACAGGTTTCGGTTCGGTTCGGTTCAGGTTCGGTTTCGATTTACGCATATCGCATTGATTACATTTTGAACGTTTGTCAATTTGCTTACCATTCACCACCATCATCGCAGGCCAGGTCTTCTCTGCCCCAGCCCCCTCTCATAAATTGTTTAAAATTAGTCAGTCGTTACGCGTGCGAAAGTCGTTGATCGATAAACCAGAAGACGAGCTAGTCCCCAGGGGTTTCCCTGAAGAGATCACAGAGAGAGTCACTTCAGTAACCGTAACATTTAGCGTTAATGTAACTAGTTTGCAGCTGGACTCCGTTGGGAATTCTGGTGCACCCCTTATGGGCTTTGAACTATATTTATGATTTAAAAAACAAGATTCTTTATCTTATTGATTATTCCGTCCTAAAATTCTAGTTCTAGTTCTAGTATATAGTTTAATAGGGTGAAGGCTCTCCTGACTTTCTGTTACCAAAGCTAAGAATGACAGATAAACGGCCTTGTCTAGATTGATTCGCTTTGTGATGCAACAATATATAGCCTTTAAACAGTTATACTTCCCAAGGCATTTTATCTAAAACTATTTTTTCAATAGATAGTATTTTTAAGAAGTTGAAGAATTGGAAAAAAAAGAGTCTTTTTTTCTAAGAAGAAGTATAATTAGAAAAAGAATAGTATACTATACAACTTCTTAAAAAATATTATCTATTTATTATATCTTCTAGTCTGTTATGTTATACATAATTTCTATAATAAATAAAAATAAATACTTAACCCATAAGCCTTTTATAGTTTCATGAAACACATTTTCGTACTTTCCTTGCCAACGATGACTAAACTATTTACGTAATTGAATAGTTAGCTGTGTAGACACACGAAGCCAACCGAGGCGTCCCTCAAATTGATTGATGATAATTTGTCACACGGTCGGACTATCAATTTCGGCCAAAAAAAGGATGCGACGCCGTCAAATGCGGCGACGGCAATCTAATGCCGATAAAAAAGGCACTAAAATGGTCCACCAGGAGGGAACACTGAGTGGCAAGGGACAATGGAGAAGGGGTTACAGGCGGTCAGGTATTAGAATGTCTCTAGGTACATGCTGGAATTGAGCGTGGGCAACTGTGTCACAGTGGAAAGAGCATATAATTAAAGGAAGTATGGATAAAACAGTAAAGACTATGAAATACCCGGGGCTCAAAATTTTGTTCTAAATGTTGTACAGTGTTAAATTTAAGTTTAAACTATGTTTAAATATTTTAATATATTTTTGAAAGTGAGTAAATGATAGTTTTGTAAAACAGGCCCGGGTATTCCATGGTCAATGTGCTTGATTTTATGATATACAAAAATTAAATAGAGTNCATGTTTAAATATTTTAATATATTTTTGAAAGTGAATAAATTGATAGTTTTGTAAAAATGCCCGGGTATTCCATTAATGATCTAAAAATATTAAATTGAGTGCAACCCACTGTACCCAAGGTGGACTCCAGTTTCCAGATCCAACTCGTGGCCTATCCGTCCGCTATACCTCTCTGTCCGCCAGCTTGTCCGTCTGTCCGCTTGTCCGTTTGTCCGTCTGTCCGCTGGAAGTTTCGTTCGCTCGTTGGCTCGGTCAAGTGTGCATGATTGATGAATTATTTTGGTTTGCGGTGAATCAAAACGACACCATTGGAAACCATCATCAGCCCCCGATCCGCCCCGCCCCCGATTTGATGACATACTCCCGCCCTCGATATGGCCGATAGCCGATGACCGTTGGTAAATTGAGATGAGGTTGATTTGTTCCAGACCTTGGCCCTCCTCCACTCTAATTGTCCGGCGGAGAGCGGAATGGGTAAAAGGTTGATACGGAAAAAAGGTCTGGCCTCCACTCCACTCCAGTCCCCTAATATCATTAAAAAGGATATCGATAGGCGATAACATGGCTAAAATTGATTGAATTGTTTCTGTCGCCGTTGTCGTTGACTCTTTTTTTTTGTTTTTTTTTTTTTTGGTTTGTTTCATGTTGGTTGTCGGTCGTTTATTTCTTTTACCGTCTTGTTTGGGGCTTGTCTTTATTTCAGCTGCTCGCCGAAATCGAATCGAAATTGAAATGTACAACACGCAGGACCGACCACTCAATAGACCAAAAGTAATTAAGATAAATACGCAGCGATAGAGGTAAATAAATATAATTGTTTTCGAGTAGTTTTTCGCCGAGCATTTGACAATTAATTGTGTCGAAGAGGAGAGGGTTAATAATTAATAATATTCAACTATTAATTTATAAAGAAACCTTCTTCAGGTACTTCGTGGCTGCCATGGTTGGCCAGATTTTTAATAAAGCCAACTAAAATGTAATTAAACCTAATTTATGGGGCTAATGAAGAGATTTTGATAAAAATAAACCCAAAATTAACAAATGAAATGGGTGAGTCGTGGAAGTGAAAACGTTACGACAAATAAAAATATGGGGAAATGGTCACTGGTCGCGGTGTGTGTGTGCATTCATTAGCAGGTTTTTTTGTTTGTTTTTCGGGTGACAAAAGTTTCCGGTTGGCCACGGCTCTGAACTAATGGCCGAACGGCGAAAATCACACGAACAAAAGACATTTTAATTGAAATTTTTAAGTTAATTAGTGCGAGTCTGCCTTTTCCGCTCGAGAAAGGATCTCGCGCCCGATCGAGGGGCCTATATACTATATACTAATGAGACCCGCACCGTGTCTCTCTCCGGCCTTTTTATGGCATTATTTTCGACATTATGATTTGAGGCGACAGAAGTGGAATTTATGGGCTCTGTCTTGCACCATTCCAGTGCCAGTGCCAGTGCTTTGTTTTGAATGGCATAAATTGTCATTAGATAAAGTTTATTACTCAATTATCGTTCGAGGTTGGCAAGTATATATTTTTTTATTATTTGTTTTGTCGGCGATTATGATAGTTTGCCTTTGAATGGTGACAGCATTGAGTGCTCTTGTCGTCTCGCTCCTACCTCTGGGGGTTGCTTGGGGGCGTGGCCGTATATAGATAGAGATATATTACCTTGGCTATAGCACGATATGGTAAAATAAATCGTTATTTCTTAAGTTACTTGTAATATTACGGACTTTAACTGTGCATTTTCAAAAGAAAAATCTAGTCTTGTATTATGTATATAAAAAAAGACAACAATTAAGATTATTTGCTAATAATTAAAGCATTTACTACTACCTTGGTATTGAATTATATTTATTCTGAGCTTGTAATATATTTACTCTTAAAGTTTCCCACCTTTAATATTATATTAAATATAATAAATTTATAGCAAGCTTTTTTATTCATATTTAATTTTTTTGTTACATTTTAACACCTAAAATTAATCCATTTACTTCTACTTTGGTATAAATTTATACTTATTTTGAGCTTGGAATATGTTGTTTCAGTTACTCTTAAAGAATTCCACCTTTAATATTAATTAAAAATATAATATTAAATATATTAAATTTATAGCAAGCTTTTGAATTCATATTTAATATTTTGTTACATTTTAACACCTAAAATTAATACATTTACATCTACTTTGGTATAAATTTATACTTATTTTGAGCTTGGAATATGTTGCTTCAGTTACTCTTGAAGTTTAACACCTTTAATATTAGTTAAAAATATAATATTAATTTTACAGCAATCTTTTTTATCCCTTTTTAATTTTTATTTTACATTTTAACACCTAAAATGAATATCCTTAATGAATCACGACATGTTTTTGTTCCAGCTTCCACTTAAAACCCTGCTAAAAGCACAATAAAAGCGAGGCAACGACAAATATTAACATACTTTTGGAGCCAAACGTAGGGCATTTGCATAATTTTCGTTAAGCCATTCCCATTCCATCCTCCCAGAAAAAAGTTTGGAGAAAATGCTTGAAAATGGCGCGCACTTATGCCAAATTAAACTTACAAAAAAAAAAAGAAGCAAAATAAAAAGAAACAACAAAAAATGGCGCCCAAAAGTGGAAAGTGATGCAATGTCTCTCGGTTGCCATCTCTGTGGTCCCCATCCCGGTCCCGGTCCCGGTTCTCTTCTGGCTCTTCTACCATTATGTAACAAATTACCTTGGAAAAGTGCTCGTGTATTCGCTTTTTAAATATGCAAAAAGAGCGCAATTTACATAAATTTTTCGACTCTCTCTTTCGCTCGACATTAACACAATTTTAACTCGCAACACCAACAGGCGAACAAAAAAAAAAAAAGCAACAAAAATATGAAACAACTTTATTGTTTGTTAAAGTAAGGACATTTAGATACCCTGCAATGGGAGTTGGGAATTGCCAAATAAAATCAATTTGAATATAATATTAACAAATTCAGTTTAAACTGCAAATTAAATAAAAGCGTAATATCAATTCGATAATGGTTCATTGAAGCTACGTTACTTTTCATTTTATCATAATAAAATAATAATGTTTTTGATGCTGAATTCTCTGTTGAGAATTCTAGTGCGGTAAAAGCGCTGATGCTGCACAGGCCGTTTGTAGGCTTTGTTCCATTTACTTTCAGAAATATATTTTTAAAATCCCAATTAAAATAATTAAACTAAACATCCCGCTTATTCCTGGTCCGGAAACCAATCCACCCGCTCCGAAGCAGGGTCCTTGAAGCTCTAAAAAGTTGCCGTGGTGGAGGTTGCCTGTTGCTAGCTGCCAACACCCCCCCCCTCCGGCTGGTGGCAGGGCTGGTGGTGTTTTTAGACTGTTTTGGGTTGGTTGTCATCGGTGCCAAATTAACAAATTTACGCCAACTTCTCCAGCTCAAAAGCGTGACAGGACGGAGGACGGAGGACGGAGGACGGGACACTGGGGGGTGGCTTCACATTTGACATGTCCTGCGGTGGGTGGTTTGGCTGCTTCTGTTCGCAGGTCCTTGGGTGGTTGGTCCTTAAAGTGCTTTCCTCGCTCTCTGTCTCTCTCTGTGTCTGCTTTCGCCTCCTCGCTTACCGGGACTCAAATTAAATATTCCGGCACCATTAGTGCTAAAAATGTTCACATTAAAAACATTTTGCATTTTTTTGTTGGTCCTCTCTGGTCCCCTCCGAGTCTCTGGAAAATTAGCTAGAAATTTCCACGGAAACTTTGTTTTTAAGCATGGTCAAGTTTGGCTTTTTTTTCGGTGGAAAATGCACACAGATGGAAGATGGAAGTTTTTCTTTTTGCGCAGAAGACAACTTTTGCATTAGTCCGAGCGAAGTGTCCTGGTACTTAGGGAAGGAATTGGGGAAATGCCAGGGTTTTGTCTATCCAAAGACACTTATTTTCGTATATTGTTAAGGGTTAATTTTTTCTTGAAATTAATTCAAGGTTTATTTCGTAAGTAACATATTTAATATATTTTTTTTGGTACTTAAGAAGGTTAAGCAAAGATGGTAAATAAGTTACATCAGGATAGAGGATAAAGTGAAAAAAAAGAGTGTAAATTATCTTAATGAAGTTATACTTTAGCCTTCAATATATAAATATTATTATAAATATGTGTAATCATAATTTGTTTTATCTCTTTATACTTTTTTATGGTACTTTCTTCTTTTTACAAATAAGAAATAATTTAAGCAAGATAGAAACCCCAAAGTAAAAAGTTAAAAATAATGCAAGAAGGTTACTTATTTTTCGTCTTATAACTCCCAATTTTATCAACCAATTTTACTCAAATTTCCCAAAAAGAAAACCTTCAAACTGTTTCATAATACCCTCAAACCCCATGATGATAATAGTCCACTGATAAGATCTACTTCGATCCTATTTCGAGTGCCCCAAAAATGGCGTTAAACTGGAACGGAGCCGAGGTATTTGCTAATGATGCCTGGCAACGCCTCTGGATGCCCAGATGATCCCATTTCTCGGCCGCACCGATCAAATGTTAATTCGAAAATAAATGAAAGGTAATTATACGGCCTGGGGACGGACTTCCTGCACTTGCACTGCCCTGGCACTTGAGCCGGCAATGGCAATACGTGTCACGGACAAATCATGTCTGGCCTTTTGATGTTATCGCCACTCATTACGTGAAGGTGTGACCGGGGGGCACCGCTGACAGCTGGTAGCACTTCCCAAAACATTTTCCATTTTCCATTTTCCAGGCCAGGCCTAACGAGGTCGTCCTCGTTCCCGCCCGGTGACAGGTGGTGCTGGAGTGCACTTAATGTCCCGAGCAGGAGCAGGTTTAGTTCTCTTTTTTTTTAAG
>VNKF01001695.1:0-19252 GCA_008044355.1 Drosophila lacteicornis | reverse complement strand
CCGCTAAATCTGCTATAAAGAAAGTAGAAAGCCGGTGAAAATAAAGGTTTGGTCACTCGTCTAGAGTAGAACCATCACGCAACGTTAAAAAGTCACTCGTCTAGAGTAGAACCATCACGCAACGTTAAATGGATGATGAGTCTTCGCGGCCGCAGAGTGAGTTGCAATCTGTCCGCCACCATCGCTCGGAGGAGGAGCTGGACACCATTAAAGGTGGGAACTCGCTCTTTCTGGCTTCCCCAACCAATGTGAGGGCTTCCCAACCCCCCTTACCCCTTGACAAACCTGCCATGGAAACGGGAAGATCAGCGGAGTGTGCCGACGGAGTCAGAAATCCGCCCATGAAATCACAGACGCCCATGAAATCACAGACAGAAGATAGGTTCAGCAGGAGTAATACAATGTCGTCGGGCAATGGAAATGCTCACCCAACTAGACTCCCTCCTTACCATAGGGAGGCAGAAGCCGATGCAAACGCCAAGAGGATGGGTGCACCGATGGCCGCCACTCACACACAGTTAAAGAATGCCTCTCCCCAGCCCCCTCAGCTTCCCTCACACTCACACTCTGACGCAGCCAAAGACAAGCCTCCAAAAAATGACGCTCATACAAAAGAAATTGGCGCTAGTGATTTTTTCCCTCATACACACTCTCACTCTGAACTTCCTCTGCCCTGCAACACACACACCACTGCAACAAGAGCAGTGGGAGCGGAAACTCACACAACTTCTGCAAGCACTCACACTATCAATAACCACACAAGATTCTCTCCCCTCTCATATTACAAACGCATAAAAGGTAATGAAGCCCCTCAGAACAGCGGGATAACCACTGCCTGCGCTCAAAGTCTCTCTCTCTGTACTGAAAAACTACCCACACAACCTGACTCAAAACTGTTAGTCAACACTAATACTAGCAAAGATCGAGAGCCTGACTTGATGCTAGCTCCCCTGTTATCACCTACACAGGCGCAAGCTGCTCTTGGCGCTACAAAACATGAGGGAAATAAAACTGACCAGACATGCACATCAAACGAGGAGCAACAGGTTACCGCGGTTCATGATGTGGGGGTTATTGTTATTGAAGACTCTCAGCCACTCAGTTCTTCTGATGATTCCATGGCTATGGGACTCTCACAATCCCCGAAATCATCCATGGGTCTTGCGAGGAAGCTACGTAATGACCAAATCAAGGTTTGGCTTAATCGTGCGGCTGAAGCATACGCCCAAGTTACTCCTTGTCACTCGCCAATGAATAAGAGACGGATTGCGGAGGTCACAAGCTCCGAGGAAGAAGGACAAATCCAGGACAGCCAATCCACTTGCAGAAAAACTACTAACACTCCACAAAAGCGCCGACGAAGGTTAGTTGCTGAACCCACCGCGAGCCTCCTTCCAAATAAAATACAACCTGTGGCACCCATTGACGTCTGGCTGGCGGAAAGTAAGCAGCGTGAACGAGATAAGGCCCAGAAATTGGCTTCTCGGCCAATTCCACCTCAGCCAACGCTGCCTAAGCCCCATACTATGGACACACAGGTGAATGCGCAGAGATCTCATGGACCGGCATTACCTTGGCAGATGGCCCCTGTCTCAGATAAAGTTCCCGCCATTTTTATCCCCAAAGTCGAGCAAATTCTGCCGCTACTCGAAACCCTAAATTGCAGAGTAGGGGTCTCTAATTTCACGACAAATGCCAAAATAAACCAAGGCATCAGAATTCAGTGCCATAATCTGCAAGCCTATGAAGTGGCTAAGTCTATACTAGCTGAGAGAGGAATTAGTATGCACACCTTTCAAGCTAAGCAGAACAGGGGGTATTCTGTGGTCATAAGGAATCTCCACGAATCCACCCCCTACCAGTGGGTCATGGCTGAGCTTAGAAAAATGGGATTTGGCGTCAAATATGTGGGAGTAATCAAGCATAGGATTTCGGGAAACCCGATGAAAATGTTTGAGGCTGAAATAGAGATTGTTGAGGACTGCAGCCACCTTAAGATTCTGAGCCTTAGGGTCCTGGGGGGTCAAAGTGTGAGGGTGGAAAGGAAGGCTAAAAGTAGGTCTCCGGTCCAATGTTTCTCTTGCCAGGCATTTGCACACACAAAGAATTACTGCAAAAATCCTCCCAAATGCATGAAATGCGCTGGTGACCACCCAACATATGAGTGCAACAAACCTAGAGAAGAGCCTCCAACATGCGCAAACTGTGGAGGCTGTCATGTTAGCTCTTACAGGGGCTGCCCGGCTTACAAGGTGGCCAAAAATAAGATGGCCTCGAATAGGGCTCTGAAAGAGGAGTTCCTCAAGAAAAGGGGCAAGCCAGAGAATTTGCAGCAAAGTCATGTTCAACCTACTCGAATAGCCCCAGCTGTAGCAGAGCGCCATTTAGGCAGCCCTGAAAGTAAGGAACAGGTACCTCTAAAAACCGCCGCTCAAAACAATAATCCATTCAAGACTCTAGGTGCTGACCAAAAAAGGACAAATGGTAACCCCAGATCCCATGGAGCGGCCATAAAGAAGCGATTTAGGAAGCTGAAAATGGGATCAAAAGTTTATAAATCACATTCAAAAAAGACTTCAGCTCTCACACATGACAAACAAGCCAAGTCAGCAGTAATCAACAGCCCCAGCCCGCCTATTACAGTCAGGGAAAACAGACAAAACGAACAGTCAGAGGTCTCTGATTGCCTAAAAGGCAAAGGTTGGTTGACCGCAGGATTGGATACAGCAGTGGCCAGGTACAATAGGGCAAGATACTAAGGCTGTCTGGTGGTGATCAATCTTAGTTCGCGCAAGAAAGGGAGCTCTTTCTGCAAAAGAAGAGCCTTTATGTTATTAAATCTTCTAAAAATGCTATATTTTCTCCTTATAGGTGCATATATAAAGCAATGAAAAATAAGGTGATCTGTAGTGCCAATGTTGGAACAAAACTCGCGAGTATTGGAATCTATGGTTTTGATGATGTATGGACAGCATTTGTCACAGGTATTGTTTGCTAAGAGACTGTTTATTTGGTTAATGTCCTTGGCTTTCCAATCTAATTTGTGGTGCCTTGGTGTGTGAGGTAATTCTGGAAATATGTTTGCAAAATATTGTCCTTTTGTAAAAGATAATTCTTTGCAATGGTTATTTAAACTTAAGTATATTCTTTTATTTCTCATTCTTATTGTTTCGCACGTATTTTATTTAGGACAAATATAATATCCACTGATGATGGACTCCGGAATCCAGCACATTATGACTTTATCCACTTGCGAGCTACTTATAATTTCATGTACGAGTATGTATTTTACTAGGTATGAATATGTCTGGCTACTGTTTATGATACTTATTGCTCCCATACAATCGCATAGAATCACAATAATTTTGTCACTTTCTCTTTATGTAATTTTACAAGCGATTTTAAATATTTTTTCACAAAACGTTTAAATACAGCTGAGGCATTCCTAATGCCCATTGGCATTCGCAGGAATTCGAGTTGTCCTAGAGGGGTGACGAATGAGGTGTATTTCACTAAATCCTTATCCATGAATACAATAGCCATTTTTAAAATCGAGCTTGGTAAACACAGTTGTTGACCAGTTTGTCTAATAAATCGTCTATTAATGGCAGGGGATAGTTGCCTTTTATTAAAACTTTATTCAGTTTTCGGTAGTTGATGCACAGTCGAAAGTCTCCTGTCTTCTTCTTGACTAAAACAATGGAAGAGGCATACTCCGAATCACTAGGTTGTATTATCCCATATTCTGTAGTTGATCTTTTTCTGCATAAGACAGTCGTGTGGGTTAACAATTAAAGGGCTTCGACTTTTCCAGACATATCTTCATCTCGCATCTTACTAACGGAACATCGGGTCGAACTGCTCGAATATATGCAGTTTCTATAATCCTGTTAAATCTACCTTTGATTTCATAGCTTACATCTTCCCCACAGTTGTACTCTATTTGCTAACTATTTACAATGTTTATGTTAAACATGTCTTTGTCAAAGCTCTCCTTAAGAATCTCAACTGTTCCGCATCCTGTATCCTAATTCTATTCCTAGTTGCTTTGTTACAAAATAGTTGATCCATTATAGTTTCTTTACTCAACAGTTTTTTGATAAAAAACTCACTCCTTAACAGTTGATTCATAACAGTTTCATTCCCTTACAGTTGATTCATAACATTTTGCTCGTTTGTAAATACCTGACTACCTAACAGTTGTTCCATAACAGTTTCATTTTCTGTCTTAATTGTTTCTAAATCTTTTGTCAGTGTTTTATTTATTGAATCTAGTGATGCTTCATATTCAAAATATGCCTATGTGCAGACCCAAGGGTGTTTAGATGTAAACTCAGACCGTAAGCCGCCATAAAATCCCTTCCCAAAACCACTTCATGACTCAGGGACTCTTCTGATACGACAATAAACTCACAATTAATTTTATTTGTTTCTTTGAGAGTATAACATAGTGTTTTTCCGTAAGCTATAAGTGGGCTTTTATCTAAACCATAATAATGGGACTCCAAAATGTCCAACGATGTGCTGATCGGAACTAACGATCTTTTAATAAACGAAACTACGGAAATGGGAAATTCTAGATTGTGTACGATAAAAAATTGAATATATCTTACACAATTGTTGTTAGTGTTCGCGCTCTTCCTTTGTTGGCACTGGCCCACGAAATGGCCCATCTCGCCGCAGGTAAAACAGGAACCTTGTTCCCGTTTCGGCTTGCGACAGTCCTTTGCGAAGTTCCCCTTTGAGTTGCGATTCCGACAGCGAAGATCACCTGTTCCAGTCAGAACAGTGCGTTTGTGTTGTGCAAATGTTGGTGGAAGCATGTCGCATCTCCTCTGGGCCTCTGAAGCGTTGAATTCGATCCTGGTCTCGCAAGTTTGCTATTGGTATTCCCTCGATGATTTGCTCCATAAGCTTTTCGTTGTCCAGGTTGATGCTATGACCAAGCATTAACTTCTCCTCTAAGTACATGGCGAATCTCTCTCCATGCTGCCAAGTTCGTTGCTCAAACTGTCATCTTATCTCCGACTTGGAAGCGAGCTCTCCAAAAGCCATGACTAGCTGGTCACATAGCTTGTCGAAGGGTTCCAACATGCGAGTTGGACTAGCATGCAACTAGCGTTGAGCGTTGCCTTTCATCTTGTTGACGAAGATCATGAGCAAGCATTCAGCGTCGAGCTCGTATATGCGTCCAATGTTTTTCAGCTGGTTGACCCAACTGCGTGCGCAAAACTGACTGTTGCAGTCAATTCCAGCTTCCTTTGCGAATGAAACTGACGCTTCTGATCCGCTTCTGGCAGTGAAACGCCTGTCCTCGTTCACAGCGATTGTTGTTATTTGTGTTGCTGTGCGTAAGTTGTCGTCAGCTAAGTGCCATCACGATCCCATGCATCTCCAACGTTGCCACCTCGTTCAAATGTATCTCCAACGTTGCTACCTCGCTCAACTGTATTTTCGACGTTGCCACCTCGCTCCACTGTATCCCGACGTTGCCACCTTGTTCTGCGACACGATTAGTTGTGTCGATTCGTGGCATCAAGTTTCGCTGCGCAATTAAGTCAGCTTGCAGCTGCACAATAGTCTCCAGAAGCTCCCGGGTGCTTGGAAAATTACCGGCTTCTGATGGCTGTAGCTGATCGATCTCGATCAAGTCGGCATGACTTGATTCTTCTCCGATTCCAGGTGCTGGTCGTCGTCCAGATTGCCGCTTTCTGGGGGGTTGCGTTGTTGTTCGGCCGGAACCTGCTCCAAGCGTGCCATAAAATCGATTTTGGTGCCCACGGGAGACAATTTCAGTGAAGACAACCACCTTTTTAGCTAACTGTTTACATCAGTGATGTCCATGGCGTTAAATTCTACTACTTCTGATTTGTAGAAATATCAATTTGAAATATCTTTTATTTTTATCAAGTCTTGCTCCTACGATTGCTCAATGCAGACTGCCTCTATTCTCCCTATGTTATGTTATGTTAAGTTTGCAGAGTTCTTATATTAAGTTACAGAGTTTTTATGGCTAATGTATGTGTATCGTTAATGTTTATGTATGTGTGTGCAGCTGACATTGTGTAGTACTGCCGTCCTGGTCAGTCGTGCTACATGTTCAAAACTATATTTGTACTCTTTGTTTGCCCATGTGACAATTGATGCATCCGTGGAAAGCACCTTAAAACCATCGAGTTTCCATTTATTTATCTTCTCCTTGTAGACCTCTTCCGCTTCTTCCTCTGAAATACTATTTTTTCTGTCTCTTAGGATTTTTGTTATTGGTGTAATTTTATGTGATTTAGTATATCTCCCTCCAGAGTTTACGTTATCGAAGATGTCTTTGAACTCATTGTACACTACCGAGTATCCTGTTTTCGTGTTGCAAAATATTACTTCGATGTACAGATCTGGGTTATATCTCGTAACTTTCAGCAGTTCTTTCGCAGCAAGAAATTTGGGTCTGAAAAACGGTGGTAGCACTCCCGCCAGCGCAAAAGTTGTGTTTTGGCTTATTGCGTGGTACCCCAACACATCTTCTCAGTACACCTGCTTGGGCTACTTGGGTTCTCAGATCTAACTTAATTGTAGTCACTGCTTCTAGGTTTCTTTCTGAGGTTTTAGTCCCCATCTTCATCTTTTTAATATGTGGAGTGTCCGACATATAGTAATTGCGCTTATAACTCTGCAAAGAAATGTAGTTTGCTTCTGTTGCGAAATCATCTTGTTGTCAATGTGAACCGAAATTTGCCTATTTCTACTTCTTCCTATCAGCATAAGCACAATTTTTTTGCTAAGAGCTCTTACCCGTCTATTTCCACTTGATATGATAGCAAAATTATCAGGAAACTGTATCACCTGCGTGTCGCTATCTTTTACTTAATGTAACGCTTTGGTGTAAAAATTAAACAGAAATGGCGAAATGCATTATTCTTGCGGTACACCACCTTTAACTTCTATCTTAGATTTTCCCAGACTTAGAACTCTTTATGAGAAGATATTATTCCTTCAACATTATATGACCCAATATGCTGAGATTAACACAATTATAAGGCTGTAATGAAACATTCAATTTCTAGCCTCAATTTATTGAGGCACACAAATGAAAAATTTACTTTTTTGTATTTGTATTTTTTGCTTTTTTTTGCGGATTTTTAATACAAACTGTAACATTGTTATGTCAAGTCAAATAAAAATTGATTTTTGTCGAGACCGAAAAAAAATTATCTTGCTGATGTTATGAAAAATGCACCAAGAATATTCTAAGAAAACACACTTTCTGTTATATATATTAGATTTTCTTTAGTGAAATTGATGAAGTCATTTGTTGTTGACTTCCTCTCTAATACACTAAAGGTAAAGGCCCAGCCAGCGCTATATTATTATGACAGTTCATTTCTTGAAAAGCTAGACGCGGATCTTAATTTGCTATTAATACGATTTTGTATAATATGAAATATGACAAACAATATGAAAAATAATCATAAAATAACCATGTACATTTTTTTAAATATATTGTTATTTTTTTAAATATTCTTTTTATTCATATTTACTTCATAAAAGTAAAAGATATAAGTTTCTTCAACCCTTTTCGGACCCTTTCTTCAACTCAAGTCGATCTAGAAATCCATAAAATCGTCTCGAGCGAAAAAATTGTACCTACAAAATACAATTTTTGGGAGCAGCGTTGCCGCTAGCGTCAATAATTTCAGAGCGAATTCAAGTTGTTGCCGTCTCTCTAGCACTCATAAGAAATCCCATAAGGCAAATATTGTGACAGTAATTTGAGACTAGAAATTGAATGTGTCATTCCAGCCTAAGCATTGTTTAGATCCATAAATATTACAACCACTTCTGACTTGTTCTTTTTGAGAATTTCTATTTAACAGGCCATTAAAACACATAGATGCTGATTTATGTTTTTAATATAAGTAAGATCTTAGTGGAGATAGTTTATTCTCCTCAGCAAAGCCATCCAATCTTTCCGTTATCATTAAATTCAGAAGTTTAGACAGAACCCCAATTAATAATATAGTATTAGTATAATTCTTATACTCATTGAGATCTTTCCTCTCTTAGGTATAGGCAAAACCTTGATTTCTCTCCACTACATTGGTACCTCACATGCGACATATATCTTATTGAACTCAGATAGAATGTTCTGCAATGATTCTTTTTTACACGCTTTAATCATATCGTATGTTATTTGACCTTCTTTCCATCTTATTTTTTCCCCTTGTTCAGAATGAACTCAAGCTCTGTCATTGGGAATAATTTATGCGTTTCTAATCTGAGAGCATAGTCGTTTTGAAAGTTACCAATGGCATCCTTGGAAACTTGAGGAATTCTAGTTATTGCTGAGCTATATTTAGGCCAAAACTCGTGCTATTACTCGTGTACATGCCTTTAATTTTCCACAGATACTTCCAAGCAGCCCTGCTGTTTGGTTGTTGGTTTAACATGTCTAATTTGTTTTCATAGCTATCCCTTTTTTGACCGCTTTTCTTCAGACGCATTTTAGATCGGCAGCCTTGAGATAATTTTCAAGGGATTAAACCTGGACTGCAATTGTTCTTCCGTGAGACAAGAGTGTAATACCTTCAATTAATCATTCCACCAGAATTTAGGCGTTTTGTTAGCCTTTATGATTATCTTTCCCTGCATCGATGTCGTCATCTGCGACCTTTAAGACATGTTCTTTCAAGCATTCTGCTAAGTCTAGCTTTAGCAAGAAAGCATAATAATATGAGATACTATGGTCTTCTTCATTGCGACACGGAGCTGACATTTTTCCTAGATACAAACGCATTGCGACAGCCATTAAGGATGCAGTACCATTGCATTCATAAGTATCCGAAGTCTCAGTAAAAGCGAATGTTCAGGATCTTATGGGCCATACAGTGAAACGACTTATAGAGAGATATCCTGAAAGTGAGTTGGAAATTCCTCCAGAGAAACTGACATTAATCAGTAAATGGGGATGAGAGCGTTATTATTCCACATTTGCAGCACCTGTGCAGATCAGCAATTTCTCCATGCCAACATGGATTTATTTAACGAAGATCAACAACAATTAACCTTCTGGAGCTCACTTCTTTTATTATCAAGGGCTTCCCACAAAACTTGCAGTCTAATGTGATCTATACTGATTTCAGTAAAGCGTTTGACTCCGTTAATCATTCCGTTCTTGTTAGGAAACTCGACTTGATGGGTTTTCATGACTATCTTCTTAGATGGATCTCAAGTTATCTGAATGGCAGGACGCTAAAGGTCCTCTTTAAAAACAAGTTGTTGGGTGACCTCTGGTGTCCCCCAAGGGAGCCACCTGAATCCCTTACTTTTTACATTATTTATTAACGAATTGGCCAAAGTTTTGACTAACTCCAGAGTACTCTGATGACATTAAATTGGCGTGCAATGTAAACACGGTGCTAGCCAGCCAGATTTACAAACAGATCTTAATAACTTTCAAAAATGGTGCACCGCAAACTTAATAAACCTAAATGGCTTCAAGTGTAAGCTAATGACATTCTCACGTCTCTCTTCCAAGCTTGCGACTTATACGCTGAACTGCTGCTCTTTGGAAAGGATCACTCTAGTTGACGATTTGGGTATCCGACTAGATCCTAAACTGCAGTTTATTGATCATATTTCGTCCATTGTCAATAAAGCCAGGAGTGTGCTTAGATTTATTAAACGGTGATCGAAGGAATTCGATGACCCCTAAGTAACGAAGGATTTATACATTTCGTTAGTTCGTCCTATTGTAGAATATGGATCTTGCGATTGGAGGCCCCAGTGGAACGTCCACAGTAAACGTATTGAGTCAGTTCAAAAGAACTTTTTACTTCGTGGCTTAAACTGGGATGCAAACTTTAGGTTGCGACCTTATTCTAGTAGACTTCTCCTAATTAACCTACCTTCCTTAAAAAACTGTAGAACGATGCTAGGCATTGTGTCAAAATCTATTGAGTGTAATTTGTGTGGAGTCTACATCGCCCTGGAGCAATATTTTAACCATTCCAATTCGTGTATCGTGAGAGCAAATGATAATGAATTTAATGATCGTCCCTCTACTTCGGCGGCTGTATCCAAACGAGTACGAGAGGAAACAAATCACACAGAGGGATCTCCTGCAAAAAGATCTAAAAAAGGACAATCGGAGATTACGTGTCAATTATGTGGAGGTATATATCTTCAGTCTAATGAACTTAAGCATATAAAATCGGAGAAACATAAGAATGCGGTTGCGTCGAAAATAAATCAAAACCTTGAAATTTTTCATTTGTCATCAGAAACCATATTTCCACTGAATTCGTATCGTAAAAACGAATTGATAGATATAAAGGAATTTTTTAAATTAATGCAAACAAAATGTAATGCAAATTGTAACACAAGGGATGGTTGAATATAAATCTATCAAGTACAATAGTCAAATTTATCGATTATATGTAAAATACAACGATTGAAAGCATTGAAACAATGAACCATTTTGAAACGTTGTTTACGATGGCGGCGATTTACCTTCGCTTATCGAAGTAAATATGGATTACTTATTTAATGCCAGTAGCGAATTTCAAGAGAAAGATTCGTGATGGGCAATAAAAGCATTTAAGTATTTGGATCTCACTATAATAAAATTGGAACACATTGCTGTGAGTGGATACATACCCACACCTTCAAGTATTATGGCTCGAAATATCTTAATTAAATACAGATGATTACTGCTTCAAGTGGTGTTTATTAGACCCCATTTGATATAAAAGACATTTATATATTAATTCCAGAACCAGACAAATACCTACAGAATTTTGGATGTCACGCGAGAGATGATTGAATATAATAAAGTAAAATTATATTTTACTGGTATATACCATACTTCACGAATTTATAAGAAAGGCAATTTGAAAAACTTAATCCTAATTTTAGCATCAACATATATGAGGTTGAAGGCATATAAACTTACTGGTAATTGAAAATGGACGAAACATGCATTTCGCGTTTACATTTGGGAGACCCTGCTTAGTTTACAGTAGAAGGACTGCGTCACAAATGGAACACAATAATTAACTACTACTGAAGTGGGGAACTTAATAATGAACTTCCACGTAAGTGGGGAAGCTATTTTGGATTTGTTTGGGAAGGCTGAATTAGTGGTTCCCAACTAAGAATGGTTAAAAAAGAAATTTCTTTACAACTTGGGTAAGGCTGCTGGAATAACTTACATAACTTGTATGAAATCAAGAACCGCATCAGTTTTTTGTGAGTACTGAATGCAGTGTATTCCAGTTAAAAACACTATCCACAACACTAAGGAGTGTGGAAAGGTTGCCGCCAATTACCCCGCTAATACCAAAACAAAGTTCAAGAACTTCTACGAAAAATTGTCTCCTCCAGTAGTAATATACTCTGTTTTGGAAAATTATCAACAAGATCTCAATCATCAATACTGTCATAATACTGGAAAATGCTGTGCCTGCGAGTTGATAATTCTCGAAGACCGAGACAAATTTTATGATCAGATCACTGGTAAATATGTGATATGCATTTACGTACATATTTATTTATATGTCATATTGTACAAATTTATACATGCATACATACATCAAACAAAATGTATGGAGAAGTAGATTGAAGATATCTTTCGATCTTTCAAATATACCGCGCCGTTCAAAAGTTATAGCAAATACATTTTTATTTTAACATAAATAAATAAAAAAAAAATTAAATAAAAATTGAAATATAACAGTTATACTTGCATTCAATTTTTTAAAAATAAAAATTACAAAAAAACAATTATTAAACTTTTATATATATCCAAATTGAAAAATTAAAATTATTTTTAACTTTTTTATTTAAAATTAAAAATAATAAAAAAAGATTAATAAAATAAAAAAATGCATATAAAAATTTATCCTGTTTCTGCAAAGTCCTTCAAAAAATAAGGTATGCATAGTTTTCCTATCGTCGCACATTTTTTTTTTTTTGTCCAATTTTTATTTATCTCATAACTGTTATTTGCGATCCCTGGTTTAGATGTATGCGTCCTAAAGGTGTATTTCCATACGTCTGCTTAGACAGCTTTGAAAAATTTAATGAAACTCGATTTCCTCCAATTGAATTTTACTTTAATTCACTAACTGATATGGAATATTAAGTAGAGGAATATGAGTTTGCTCAAAATGTTTGGTCCACATTTAAAAATATAAAAGATTATTTAAAATTATATCTTGAAAGCGATGTAATTATCTTAGCCGACGTATTTGAAAATTTTAGACAAATATGTAACCAAATCAATGGGTTAGATCCTGAAAAGGAGTGGGCGGATTCCAACCCAAGTAGAATCTTACTCGGGCGGATTGAAGCCAACTCTTCCAGTAGGATTTCCTGGAAGATGGGATTATATGTTTGGATAGTTCCGAAGTTGTAACTGCAAAGGGCAGAGGGAGAGCGTAAGAAATTAAGAGCGCGAGACATGAGCGAGAGGTGAGGACGCGAGTCGAAAACTATATATTTTTTTGATTTGGCGTCTTTTCGCTTATCTTGGAATACTCCAGTATTATATACTTTATTTTATTTTTGTCTTAAAATCATCCACTTTCTACGGCTTGCGATTGCGAGTAAATTAGAACTAAACTACTTAAATCTAATCGCGACATAGCTGCGGTGGGATTATGTTTGAAGAGTTCCGAAGTTGTAACCCTTGGCAGTTACAACTTCGGAACGAAGGAGAGCGAAGGAAATGAAGAGCGCGAGAGGTGAGCGAGAAGTGAGCACGCGAGCGCTTCCTACACTGCCTCCCAGCACTAAGCGCCCTTCTGGCGCGAACACTCTCCCACCCTTGCGCGAGCAAATGAAATGTAACCGGTCGACGTTTAAAATTCCGTGCATGCTCCGGAGACGATCCATCCGAACACGGTACTTTGAGCCACCGGCAGACCATATTGCAGCTTTAGGAACCCTGGTTGGATCCGCTTCGGATAGACATCCGAGCCCAACACCAGGGAGATGGTTACCGGGCGGTGGAAGCGCTCATCAGCGAGACGGATATCATCGAACAGAGCCCGTGCCTCGTCTCTCAGAGCAAAGAATAGGAGTCCTAGGTGTCCTGGGTGCCAGTGTTGGCGACGAAGTCCTCGAGACCGACATCGGAGGTTGCCGAAGAGAAACCGACTGCCGACGCAGCGCGCGTGACGAGCGTGGTGGAGATGGCGATGCCTGGCGGGACGAGCGTGCTGAGCGTGCTGGAGTTGGCGATGACTGGCGGGTTGATCGCGACGACCGTGGTGGAGATACCTTCTCGTGCAGATGCAGAAGTGTGTGATGGGCTTCTCCACACTTCTTGCAGCCACCTTCGCTGAGACACGTCCCATCGGAGTGCTGGTGAGCCAAGCAATTGGAGCATTACTTGTTTATAAGCACTGCTCGGAGACGCTTCTCAGAACTTAGCCTCAGAAACCGCTTGCATTTCCAAAGAGGATGGATTCCCCGGCAGACTCGGCAGCAGTAGGAATTCGTACCTCGGGAACGTCTGCTATTCAAAGCTCGGGCGGAACGTGGTCGAGGAACCATATTGAGTAAGAGTTAATCTGCGGGAATAAGAAAGGATAAAAATGACTTAGTAGGAGCTCGGAAAGCGAATATAAAATTACTCCTTGGAACCGGAGAAATCCGTAATCTCGGTAGGAAGGAGGATCACTTTATGGACTGGACGTTTGATTGCCCCGCGAGAAGTATGGATTTCGACAACTCGGCTATCAGCTCCTGGGAAAACAGATACAATTCTGCCGAGCCGACAGTCGTTCGATGGCAGATTATCTTCCTTGACGTCCACCATATTGTCGATCTGAAGATTTTTAGTTGGGATTTGCCATTTGGTGCGCTTGTGGAGTTCTTTAAGATACTCTTCTTTCCATCGCGCACTAAACTGCTGATGTTGAGCCTTCAAATGTTGCCATCGATTTATAATCGACTTGGCCTCGCCTTTTATTTCGGGCTCAGCCCGCCAATAAGAAAATGGCCTGCCGTGAGTGCGAGCAAGTCCGTTGGATCTTCGGACATCGGGGAAAGCGACCTGGCAAGCTTCAATCTTTGCCAGAAGTGTGTCAAGTTCTTCGAACGTGTATTGCGGTGGACTTATAGAAAAGCGTTTTGACACTTTTAACTCCCGCTGCCCACAGACCTCCCATATGCGGAGCACCTGAGGGATAAGCCCTGATGGCTATATGCATCAGTCACGGACTCCTTCATGGTTTGTAAGAAGTCTCGAGAAAGCAGAGTTGCTGCACCCACAAAGGTTTTGCCATTATCCGAATCGACCCGCTGCGGACACCCGCGCCTAGCTACAAAACGAGCAAAGGCCGCGAGGAATTTCTCGGTTGTGAGATCGGAGGTGGGTTCCGAATGGATAGCCTTCGTAGAGAAACACAAAAACATCCTAATGAGACACGCTCTCCCTGTATAATTCTTAATATCAAAAGGGCCGACATAATAAATGCCCTTGTACGTGAACGCCCTTGAGAACGAGACTCGGTCTGTCGGAAGATCACCCATGAGCTATGTCTGTAGTTTCTTCATGTGAATCGTGCAGATCTTACACGAATTCACCACAGTATTCACCAGATTCTTGATTTTAGTTATTGAATACTTGAATCGGATTAGGCGCACAACTAATTGGTTGCCGCCATGAAGAGTGATCTGGTGGGAAAATTGGATGGGAAGGCGAGACAGTCTACAGGTGTACGGAAGAATTATCGAATGGCGCTCATCGTATTGTAGAGATTTGGAGGCAGTGACGCTACCACATGCCCCTAATAGGCCATGTTGGTCCAGAAAAGGAAATAGGTTCTGGATAGGACTTGAAACTGGCAGGGGGCGTTTATCCTCCAAATTATGATGCTCCTGAGCGTATGCTTACCTCTGCGCAATCGAGATTAGGACTCTTTCCGCATCGCGGCTAAGTCAGCGGAATTCTGTTCGGAACGAACGTGCCCAATTGTCGACAGATGCTTCCAGAGTTATCTTGGCCACTCTGTTGTCCACAAACGTGATTCAGTGGCAAGCTGGCTTCTTTAACCAAGCCAGAACAATCGTAGAATCGTTCCAGCAGTAAATTTCGGAACTGACTGTCGGCATACTTGGAAGTATTGCTGTCACCATTTCGGTTGACAGCACGGCACCGCAGAGTTCTAGTCTTGGAAGTGAGACGGTTTTGACCGGAGCGATTCGGGTCTTGGATGTGAGGAGAGACGTCAAGATCTTGGAACCGATCTCGACCCGTACGTAAATAACCGCTCCATATGCTTTTTGAGATGCATCGCAAAACCCGTGGTGTTCAACCTTGACTGGTTAATACCCGGCCCATCGAGGATTTTGTTAAGGTCGGCATATCCTTGAAGAAAAGTTCGCCACTTCTGCCGGCATCGATAACGAGGAACTTGCTGTGAAGGAGGTGCTCAGCAGTATTGTCCTTTAGGATGCCCCTTTGGTTGTCAGTCCACTTCCTCAGTGGGAAACCGGCAGATCCTAGAACTGCCACCAGCTAGAACGTCATCGACGTACATATCATGTCTAATAATCTGGCTGGCTTTTGGAAATCGCCCTTGTACATCATCTGCCTGCTGTTGCAGGACTCAAATAGCGAGGAAAGGCGCGCAGTTGACCCCGAAGGTAACTGTTTGTAACGTATTGGAAATACCGCCACTTCAGGATCTGAATCATCAGATCGGATTGTAGGACTGGACCAGCATGAAGAATATCGTTTAAGCTGGTCCCATTTGCTGAAGGGCTTGAAGCGTTCAATACAACGCGAAGCTTCGTGGTGGTGCTTTCGAGCTTAATCACAGCGTGATGTGAAAGGTAATAATTTGGAGAATTGTCAGCCGATGGAACTTCTTTCATATGTTTTTAAACGATTCTCGTTTCTAAGAAACTGAGCTAACGCAATGGACCTTGAATATCCCAAATTGGATCCGACATGGCTGGGGTCGCAGAACGGTAGCGTTACCGCGTACTTTCCGCTTGAGCCTTTTTTTGTGGTCGGGATGAAATTGCTTTCACAGTGAAAATCCGACTCTTTTACTGGCTTGACTGGTAGATTCTCCATCTCCCAAAACTTGGTGTGTAACGGCCCTTCTCTGTCCTGGTTTACCTGCGTCGTGAAGGATGCGACTCGATTGGTTGCGGTATTGGAAATCGGCCCAGTGAGCACCCACTCGAAAATGGTTTCTTGGGCAGATCTTTCAAAGAATTCTGAGGAATTGTGTAGGAAGGCAGTTTGCCTGCTAATTCCGGAAGGACGTAGACTGCGGTGTCTAGTTGTAGACCCGGCTTCGTTGGAGATCGAATTGCGAAGTGGCATAGCCTGGTAGACTTCGCGGACACCGACTGGTTTAGACCGGAAACTTGGGTTTAAATGTGTCGGAATGGCATCTTGATTAGATTGAAGAGGCGTTCTGTTATGAACGTTGCTTCGGATCCCGAGTCAATCAGTGCTCGAGCTCGATAGCTGGTGCCCAGATGACAGATGTCAATAATTGCCGTGCTCAGCAGAACAGCTGTAGTGCCAGAGGCAAAAGAATTTTGCACAGTGGAAGTGCTTTTCAGTAGATTATTGCTCGGAGGTCTCGTAGCAGGTTGTGAAACTGGCAAAAAGGCAGCTGTGGAGTTTGACCCCGAAGAACTAGAGGTAAATCGATGTAGAAGGGTATGATGCCTGCCTCTACAGGTGAAACAGCTGTGAGTGCTGGAACAATCGCAGTGCCGATGGCCTCTTGCGAAGCAATTTAAGCATACCTGCTTCTTCTTGATGTATTCGGAACGCGTATCAACTGACATTTGGAGAAAACGCGGGCACAACCGTACAGGATGGTTTTCCTTTGAACATAATTCACAGCTTCTTGGTTTGAAGCTAACCTTTGTCTCTAAGGACTGAAGTTTTTTCGGGACCGATGGACTTGGCTTCATGTCCTCGATGGCCTCCAATGTCCGATATCTTCATTTAGGAACGTGTTCATGTCTTCCCACGTAGGAATTCCGGTCTTGAAGTGCTTCCAAAGCCGTAGCGAACCCGTCATTGGTGAGAGGGGATTTGGTCACAATCGCCTTGGCCTCGCCGCTTGTTTTGGTGATGAGGTGAAACAACTTCTCGACCGGTGTCAGCCTAGGGTTATTGACGTATACTGCAGTAAAAAGATCCCTGAAAGTTGGGCATCGAAGATAATTCCCGTCGAACACTTTTGTATCGCAGGAAGGTTAGCGACAACCGAACGACGTGATTGTTGGAGGGTGGCTGGAGTTAGCTTCAAAGCGTCAATATTTTTGCAAATTTGCGCTGCACATTACTCGTACACGGAATAGCAATAATCATATTTGGATTGGAGGAACGATAAGGTGTCGAGAGACCCTTCTACAGCTATTAGCTCGGAACACGCTTCGTATTCCTTTTCCCCCTTATCCCAGAGGGCCCGCACTTGTTCCAGACGGACTTGAAACGTGTATAGAGAGGGAGCCACTTAACCAGGAGTGTTGATCTTGGCTTAAAATAGGCTTACGCAATCGCTGACTGCGATCAATTTTTACAGCGCTGCAGTTCCCACACTTGGCTGTTCAGAGGATGCCATTTTCTTTGAGGAAGCGCGACTCACCCGCAAGCTGTATTTCTCAGCTTTAAGAGCCGCAGGATTGTCTTGCTGAAAAACAAGAGAAGACTCGCTGGAAGCTTTCGCTAATGGATTGGAGATGACAATTCGTGGAGATGTAGCCGAACTTGTCGTTGGAAGCTCCTTTTCTTTCGGCGTAGAACTGGAGAGTGAAGAGCTAGCTGTAGCTTGTTTGGCTGGGACCGATAACGTTTTCTTATCTCCCTCTATGGACATTACGTGGTACTAAATTTCAAACCGAAGGGAAGGGTACTCCCTGGATAAAAGTTATCTTAGTACGGTCACACTGGTCGGAAAAGAAAGCTTGGATAATTGTATTCTTAAAGCGAGTGGAAAAAAACGCTTGGACTTTGTCTCAACGAAAACAAGTAAGAAAGCTACAGTCGAGAGTGCTCGACTGTGAGATACCCGGTACATAAACGTTTGCACTTCACACTAAAAGGCAATTTAAAATTGTACTTACATTATAATAGTCTACTTCGATACTTCTTAAAATAAATCCCCTCTCGAATTAGCTCCAGACCTAAACAATTTAATGTCATACTTAAATATAAATGATACATTTTATAGGAACACATAGAAACCCGCTCGATCGGCGTCAAAAAATGAATTATGTTATTTTTTGTCATTTCTTGCTCCATTCTTTTGTCATTTCTTCTGCAGTTGGCGCCATTATATCGCACGATATAATGCGAATGCGCCAGCTGTCGGCTACAGCTTGCAACAGCAGTGCCTTAGGGCGGTGCACTGTGGCTCGGTTTCTAAAAACACTTTGCAAAATTAATAACTTTTGATCTATTGAAGGTATATACTTAATTTTTTTTTTTATAATAATTTACAAATCTCCAAAAAAATTAGGTAGTGCGTTTTTTAGGTCACGCCCACCAAAAGAGGCAAAATTTATTCGGCAAACTAAAACTTTGGATTTTTTACTATAAAAATACATTTTTCATAGGAATCAATGAACTTAAAAATTCAAAATGATTAAACATATTTTTTTATACTCATTCTATAAATAAAAAAAAATTGCATAAAAAAAATTGACAAAAAAATTATATTTGTTTGCAACTCCGGTATTTGAAGCTATACTTTTTGCTGCCTTGCCGTTTTCCATACTGGCCGACTACAAAGTGCCAGTTTGGTAGAATGGTTTGATATGAACAATTATCAAAATCTCGAAATGCGCACAATTGTCGTAATGTTTTTTTTTTATTTGTTAGTTGAATATCTCCACTAATTTATAGTATTATCTAGAGCTCGGCGTAAATGCGTATATGCGTATGCGTTTTTTTATTTATTTTCCACTAAAAATTGAAAATAGGAGGAAAAAAAGACTTTTTTTTAAAATCTAAATAAAGTAGAAGTACGAAATCAAAAGTCAATTTTCTTTTCAATTCAGGTTTAAAATTGATTCCTTAAAGCAGAAATATATATATTTTGTTAGCTTTTCTACTTTTTTAGAAAAACTAATTTAAAATTGTCGAACTTTGATCATCCGATTTTACTGAAATTTTCAGGAAACGTCCGCTCTATTTTATTCATTTATTGTATTTATTAACTTTAACCCGAAAATAGCTTATTTTTCGTTTTTTATGATTTTTGAGGGAGCA